>JAOBYE010190882.1:0-14436 GCA_025403585.1 Parazoanthus swiftii
ACATACATACATACATACATACATACATACATACATACATACATACATACATACATAAATACATACATACATACATAAAACTTTATTTACTTACAGATTTTCATCAGCAATTTACATAATTAAAAAGTAATGCTAACACCTGCTTTTCGTGAAAAAACCGTGCTATTAAAAGTTGAAAACTTACACATATATACTGACACTTGGATTAAAACTGCATTTGACTGCCATTAAGGGGCAATATATCCGAACTACCTCAATCTATGCTCAAAGATCAATATAGGTTTTCGGTAAAGTAAGGCTTTTTAATAGTCACTAGACTCTAAGTATACTTAGGTTTTTAGAGAATATAGGTTTTTAGTAAAATGAGGCTTTTAGTCACTATAGTCTTTCAGACCATTTAAGCTTTTAAGCAATAAAAACCTTCAGCGAATAAAGGCTTTTAGGCATGCAGTTCAAGACTTCAGACCATCTAGGCTTTCAGGTAATACAAGCATTCAGTAAATAGACTCTTTTAGGAAATATAAGCTTCCAGTTCATTTAGGTTTCTAGGCAATATAGGCCTTCAATAAATAAGTATAAGCTTTCCGTCCATTTAGGTTTTTAGTTAATACAGACCTTCAGTAATTAAATTGAGGTCTTTAGTCAATAATAAGCTCTTAGCAAATTTAAGTTAACGGGACACAAAATATTAAGGACCGGATCAGTGTCAAAGATGTGACTTAGTGCTTTCAACTAAGAACATAAAAGAGTCTATATAAACTGCTTGTAAGAACACAAAGTCAGTCCTCTGAGCTAGGGGTATCATGTGATGAATGGGTAATAATGCGGGCAGCCCTATTTTGAAGCTTTTAGTTTGTAGTTTGTTCAACAAGCCTTGCATGACTACAATTGTCCCAAACAGGAGAACAGTAGTCAAAGTGTGGTTGGATTATAGACTTGTATAAGATTTCTAATGTTAATAAAGAGAAGTAAGGCCGAATTCGTTTTAGAGCGCCAATTCCAGAAGAGAGTTTCTTGGAGATATTAACTCGAGCCATCCACAATAAACCCCCCAGTGATTTATCTGACTTGACTCTCTTATTCGTATTATTGTCGATAGCGATGTTTACAGTGCTATCAATACGTATACGAGCTTCTGCTTGGATCCGACTAACATGTACTCTGTCTTAGTTAGTGACATTAAGACTTAGTTTGTTGGTTATCAACCAGCGACTTATATTTCTGAGATCTTGGTTTAACATTGTTTCAATGTCAGAAAGATCTGCCTATGCTACGGTAAGGTTGGTGTCGTCAGCATACATCCTGGGTCTTGAATGTTCTAGGCAGTTTGGTAAATCATTGATATAAAGAAGGAATAGTAGTGGACCAGGGATATTACTCTGTGGAACACCATGACTGGTGATTGGTCTCGGTGTTGATAGACTACCATTTCTTGAACCCTGCTGGCACCGCCCCGAAAGATACGAACAAAACCAGGCTAGTGTTTGTCTGCCAACACCATACTTTCCGCGTTTTCCTAGTCTTCTAGTAGTATGCCATGAGTGCCATGAATAACATTATCAAACGTTGTAGCCAGGTCAATGAATACAACAGCATTGATGAGTCCCTGGTCGATATTAAGAGACCAGTCATTTGTTGCTTCTAACAAGGAACTTAAAGTGGAATGGGTTTTACGAAACCCAGACTGGCAGTTACTTAGAATATCATTATCCTGTAAATGATTATACAGTTGGTCGAAAATAATTTTTTCCCACACTTTAGAAATTACAGGGATAACTGAATTCAGTCTATATTTGAACTGAGTAAGAATGCCATGATAATTAGGATTTGGAATATTTGCCGAAAATCGTTATAAATAAAGTACGTTTCAGGGACGTTGCCAGAGGTTTCAGAAAGGGGGGTTCGTATTTCCAAGGCCCTTTGTGTCTCCGTTGTTATTCAATTTTTTTTATGCCTGTGCTTATGCTTGTGTCACAAATGTGAAACAGGCTTAAAGGTTTGAAAAATAAAAAAAACAGCAAAACACTGATTTTTCGGCGAACGCTGATCACGGATACAATATCTGTTCCTAATCTCCAGAACTTTTCGTGTGTCATGAACGAATTACACTTAGGTTTGCAATTTTTATGCCTCCTGGTCTTCATTTCCGTTGTTTTCCTTGTTTACTGTATGTTTTATGTGCTAAACTAAAAAGAGCTTGTCGTCGTGCATATGATATACCAGACAGTTTTATATTAACGTCACCTAATATCACTTGCCATTTGTCCAAGTCCTTCAGCCCCTGGGGTCTTGAGCTGTGCTGACATAACAGCCCCAGTGTGACACTGTTTTACATCTCAATAAACACAGACAGCTGACTGCCACCCGGAGTGGTGCGCGTAAGTGTGAGCTTGGATAAACAGAAAATGAAAACGGATTAGCAACTGTATTGCCCTCGTTTGATCGGTTGTAAAGTGAAACAGGCAAACAGGTTTTCGCGTTTGAAGAAACATTAACATTAATTGAGTAAAAGAGAAAATCCACAGGTGAGTTTTAACACGACAAATAGGATCTTGGTATTCAGTTATTATCTGCGCACTTTTCGACAGGAATAACAATCCCAACTACAGTTTTTTTATAGATTTTCTTCCAAGTAGAAAATTAGAACATCGCTGTCTTGGTCGAAAACTATGCCGATCACCGTTGCAAGTTTGTGTCTTTTTAAACCATGGGAAGTATTTATTTCTGACTTTGTTACATGCTTCAAAATCAGCGTAAAATACCATTTAAACTTTAATATGGTAATATGTCGTTTGGCTTCTTAAAAGTAAAATTTTGTTTGGGAAAACGTAGCCGTTTTAGAAAACCGTCCCTAATTTTTTTTAAAAAGTCAAGCTTCCTAAATGTAAATGCAAATTAAATGGCAACTACTAATTTGGCGCACGTCTATTTAATTAATAAGCACCATTAAAGAGTTGTTAATATCGAAGACAGCAAAAGTTAACCCGAAAGCGACAAAGTAAGACTAGATATTGTTATAAATAATAAGCAAATAAGTAAATAAATAAATAATCAAAGGTTGTGCGTTATCTGTACGAAAACGCTCATCTGTAAATCATGTTTTTAGTTTTCACAAAACTAAATTTTTCACTGACCAATATATCCTCTCCTTCTGTTCATTTTTATACATAATAAACATTGCCATTCGTTGTACACGACTTCCCGTCAAACCCATATACCATATGTTCATAGCTTTTAGTTTCTCTAGCTTGCGCCTTTGTGGGACTTGTCAGTCAACTTATAGCAGATTCTTACTGATGATTCGGAGTTGGCATTCACCAATGGAGTCTCCATTTGCACTTAAAACTGTAGCTTTAGTTTATGAACCATATGTTTTTTACAAGAACCTCTTTTTAAAAACTTTGAGACTCATAAATGCCAAAGCGTAAGACTGAACATGTTTAAGAGCATACTTAGGTTGAGGCAAAGGAGGAAACGTTTTTTTTTGGTAAATTTTGAAAATGGATCTGGGATTAGCTTTAGCACCTGCAACTGGTGTCAATATAAAATAGAGACAGTTGTAGGAGTAGTGATAGTTTTTCTAATAATACTAAAAACAATCGTTATAAGTGTAATATTTTGTTTTTGTATGTGCAAGTAATTTTGCGAATCCTGACAGCTATTACTTCTATCAGTCCCTTTTTGAGAAACACATGCTGTATAACTTGTTTTCATTTTTCGAGGTGAACGGGAACTTGAAAGTAGACAAAGGAATCATGCTAGATCACATTAGTCCGTCGAGTTTCCTGTGACGTTTTACAGTTAATTCTTCTAGTTTTGTACAAGAAACAGGTGGATAAAAGAAATCGAGTCTGTAATAACTGCTGGAAAAACATTTTTTGTTAATGGAAAAAGTAACGGAAGCTTGATGCTACAACTGCGTGCGTCAACGGGACGCCACCCCGTGTGTAAAGAGTAAAAAACAGAATCGAAACAGCATATTTTATATGTCGCAACTTGTCTGTTTTGTCAAGACTTTTTAAACAATTATTTTGTTTTTGTTGATATGCAAAATTTTATCTTAACTAAAACAAAATTAAAACTGGAAATTAAATTGGTCTTGCCTTGACTTAGGTTTTTGAGAAAAGTGTTCACAAACTGCCTTTGGGGTCGCTATTAACACAGTTAGGCTTGTACGTGTTTAATAAATTTAAAACTGAAAAAATACTAAATCGATCCTGAGGATCTTCATTACGTTGCAAGAGAAATTCGGTTACGTGACTGATTTTCTTTGTGTTCATCTTTGACTTAGTCGACCACTGAAATAAGGACCAATCAAACAATGACATAGGAACTATGATAGACGGAGACAACCCTAACTTCTGAATTTTTACCGTATTTATACAATTATGTATGCATCTCTAATGGAATTAAATAAATTTCTATTGTTACCACAAAGCAACATCAGCAGCTACAGGAATTAGAAGAAGTGGATGACATAACCGTGATCATGAAGGTTTGTGCTATTAATCAATAACACTGATCGGGCGAAGCAATATTCTCTTTCGTAAATGGTCGATTCTATTGGTAACAGGCGATGCCATTTCAAACAGCAGTCTATTGTCGTTTTCATGAAGAAAACGAAGTCGTGATCGTGGAAACACAACTAGTAGTAACCCTGCCCCTTACCTTAACCCTAAACCAAACCAAATTTACTCTAAAAGAAGAAACTGAGTAGAAAAAAAACCTGAGCTGAGTAAAACATAACTAAAAGAAGTACTGTGTTTTGAGCCCGCGAACTCTAGCATTGCTGTCCTGTTCACAGCCATCACCAAAACTCGATTCATTGCCGTTCACATTTCAGTTATCTCAGTTATTGTGTATATATATTACAGTTGCCATGGACTGTTATAAATTGTGTCGACCGTTTATTAAAGAGAGAGAAATTGGCTGAGGCGAACAGCATATCACACGTTTTTTACATATGATTATATTTGATATCAGCTCCCTTTCTATTTAATGCACCTAATTTAGAAAATATAAACCTTTATGGGTGCAGGTAAGGAAGCGGAGACTCACCTTCATCTTAGGTAAGGTGTAAAGGATGGACAAATTCTTACCTATTATCTTCCTATTGTTGGGCAATTCGGATTGTAGTATAGTTTAGCACTAACGGCGTTTTAGCCTTAGATTTTACTTTTGGTTTTGGCTTAAAATGCATATTCGGCCTGTATAAATTGTTTAGTTATATAATCTGGTTGTATTTCTAGATCAGTTTCTAAAACAATACTCAGTTTCAAGTTTTCCTTTCGTTTAATAGGGCATTGAAATCGTGAACTTGTGTCCACATGACCAAGATTTTAGCGGCCTTGGTCATTAAAAGTGGATGACGTCACGCAGGTCATATTCGCTTCCATAGAAATGAAACCAAATTACCAAGTGCATCTTTATGTCTTTGCTTTAATCACCATTAATCTTGCAGACTCCAATAATTCAAGGATTACCGAGTTTGCAATGAGGTTTGAAAACCTCGCGTGTCCTGAAAAGTAATCGATGACAGGGTCTCACCTACATGACATCATCAACCCTTTCATAATCTGTCAGTCTGTCTGTCTGTTAATTTGTCTGTCAATCCATCTAACATTTTAGGTAAGGTGTAAAGGATGGACAGATTCCTATCAATTATATTCCTAATGTTGGGCAATTATATATAATTCGGATTGTGGTAAAATTTAGCAATAACAGCATTTTACATTTGGTTTTGGTTTGAAGTTCATATTCAGCCTGTATAAACTGTTTAGTTATTTAATCTGATTGTCTTTCTAGATCGGTTTCTAAAAAAGTATTTAGTTTCAAGTTTTACTTTCGTTTAATTGGGCACTGCCGGAGATCGTGAACTTGTGTCCACATGACCAAGATTTTAGCGGCCTTGGACAGAAAAAGTGGATGACGTCACGTAGGTCATCTTCCCTTCAATAGCATTAAACCAAATGCATTTTTATGACTTTTCTTGAATCATTATTAATTGTGCAGACTCCAACAATTCAAGGATTACCGAGTTTGTAATGAGGTTTGAAAACCTCGCGTGTTCTGAAAAGTAATCGATGCCAGGGTCGCACCTACATGACATCATCAACCCTTTTCACTCCCAGTCTCTCACAGCGCAGATAGGGGCTCTGACGGTGTAGAAATGTCACGTTTTGCATTTTTGAAAGCAACGTTTCGATTATTAAAAGTACATCGTATTATGGTCCGGTGCAGCAACAAAACGGGGGCTTATATGCACGTTAAGAAGTTCTGGCTTAAACAAATTGCTTTGTACATTGTCAGCAATTGTTTCCTCTTTCGACTAAACAACCTTCGTATTCGTACAATCGCTTGTCGAGTAACTCTGGATTAGTTCTAAGCGCTTAATTATAAAAGTTATACTGTATGGGATGCTTTCAATGCTACCCTTGGGACGGGCACTAGTTTTGAGTGATAGAGGTGGTCGTCTGTAGGTTAAGGTTTAGAAAATATATCTTTGACATTTACGATTTGACTGAGGTGGATCGTGGAATCCGAAGATTCTAACTGTTCCTTAGAATACCTAAACTCAAATCTAGTAGTATAGGGTATATATTGTTGATGAAGTCAAGAAATTCTAACAAGGATTCCAAGCCCTGTGGCCATAATTTAAAGCTATCATCGAGAAACGCCACCAATGTTTTGGTCGGTACGGGCCTTGTGTTACAAATTGTAAGACGTGACGTTATATATCATTATTTCTTTTATTATTATTACTACTATCATTATTATTATTATTATTATTATTATTTTTATTATTATTTCTATTATAATATACATTCAAGTTTTTGTGCAATGTAAAAAAATGCTGTTTTTAATAACTCCAAAATAGTAGTAACTTTTTTGCCGTTTTCATACAGAATTTCCCCACAACGGAAATACTGAATCAAAGCGAAAGTGCGTTTCATATGGTAACAAACCACACCATTTGTTCCTTTGGAACAGAAGACCATCAACATTTCAATTAATTCCATCCTTATGTTTTTCTCACTGGTTGGAAACGCGTTGATTGTTGCCGTATTTTGTAGGAACAATAAGCTAAGGACGACGGTACACTATTTTATCGTCAATATGGCGGCTTCGGATTTGTTAATTCCAACGATTCTCCTACCGATGCGTTTGACCAATTTACTAAATGACAAGCGGTGGCTGGTTGGCGGAATACTGGGTACCATACTCTGCAAGTTTGTCTGGTTTGCAGTTTATGTCTCTATCGCCGTATCCATGTTCAGTATGGTGGCCATTGCTGCTGATAGATTTTATGCCATCGTGTTTGCCACGAAACTCGCTTTGTTCTCCCAAAAGAACTGTAAACGGTTAATTATCGCCATATGGATCCTCTCTATGGCAACTCAATCGTACTACATTCACGCGGTTTGGTTGGATCGAGCAGAGAGCCGCTGTAACTACGAACTGGAAAGGATATCATTCTTTTGTCTGTTCGCTTTAACAGCTTTTGTTCTCACCGTATTGTATTCTACTATAATATTCGTCCTTTACCGTCAGAAAGCTGATCTCCATCTGGCGAGTGAAACAGTCAAACTAAGAGCAAAAGAAAACAGAAAAGTTACCTCGATGCTGGTGATCCTGGTGGTAGCATTTTACGTGGTGTGGGTTCCGCTTTTTATTTACAACTTTATAAAACAATATTTTGATGACTGTGCCTTGAATTGGAGGGAGATTGCAGACACCATACCACTTTGGTACACTGTCGTAAACTCTTCAGTTTTCTTCACTTTCAACGAAACCTTTCGCCAAGGCTGCAGAGAACTTCTGTGCCGTCCATGGTTTTGTACCAGAGAGTGCAACACCCGTTCAGTAGCATCCGTTTCGCCTCAAAAACATGAGAACAATGCCTGAGTCAAACTCAGGCTATCAAATCCATGATGTTAGCGTAAAGAATATTGAACTTCGGGGACATTGTTAACTTCAGTAAATGTGGTGCGTCACAAGGTAGTCTGAAGAAAGAGGCCCTTAATGTACAATCATAAGATCAGAACGAGCCAAAGACGGAAGGTTAACGCGGTCAATAACGACAAGAAACAGAAAGCTGATCTAATGTACAATCAATACTCTTCTAGTTTTTAAAAAGAGAAAAGCTTGCCCTTATCACATGCAAATATTTGACTTAGTCGAATACACTGACATTGTACTGGAAGATTTTTCAACCTGTTTAAAATTCGTGCATTCAAATGACTTTCAATTTTAGCCGGCATGACGTAAACACACTGACCATCTAAAAATGTTTGTATGGCAAAATCGGGTTTGCATGGAATCGCGGTAACTCAACTGCCATTGTTGGCCTTTCTTTTTCTCATTGGTAAAATAGCGCTCTGTTCATGAGTAAGATGGTAAAGGTGAAGCCACTAACAAAATTTAAAAAAGGTAATTTGATCCATCCATTCCGTGTAAACAGAAGGAAAAAACAAACAGTTTCGTGTGAACAAAATGCTGGAGGGGAGACTCCCACAAAAAAGCGGGCATCAGTGCTCATCGGAAAATTTAATCATACCCCAAAAGGGTGCCAATCTGGATGTGACTTGACCCGATCTTTTCCCCTAGGACATACAAATGTTTGACATAATCACAAAAGCAAACAATCATTAAACGTGTAATAGTAATTACCAAACTCGACCAAACAGGAATTTAATTGGTGTCATGATTTGAAATTAAAGCTACGCGTGCGTGAAATGTCATTCAACTAGCAGTGGCACCCTTAAGAGGTACCGTATTCTTTACAAATGTTAAATTTTGCTTTGAACACCCAAAATGGTAACAATGACCCGGGATTTGAACCCCAAAAGGTGCGATGAGCATCGCCGCTCTTGTTAGTATAGAAGTCCCGCCTCCGGGACAAATGTCCGGTCAAATGTGTTTTGTCCGGTACCATGTGAAAGTAACCGAAATCTAAGAAGTACGGAAGCTTTGAAAGTTCTAATCCACACCTGACATCAAGTGCAGGCCACAGTTACAACATCAAGTTTAAAATGAAAGGAGACAGCAATTACTGATACATTTCGTGATATCTGCGCGACTACAGTGAACGGAAAGTGTGTTATAGCTGGGCACGGATCACATGCCAAAAACGGGGCGCTATAAAATGCATTGGACGAGGGAAGGGATGGGCTGCGTTTAAACTTGTTGAAGCCCGCCTGGATCACACGAGCATGAAAGTTGATGAGAGTTCAAGGTTTCACTCTCGTTTGGCCGCCAAATCTCATTCACACTATCACATTTTTCATGGGTTAACGAGTTTCCCGTGTTTCACAAAATTTCTCAGCAGTCTTCTTATTTACACGATCAACATAAAGAAAAGAACAACGATTTTTTGTTGCCGTATCATATTCCTCTAGTTTCTTTTAAGATCTTTAATTACCAAGATCTTTAGCTTCAATACTATTTTCAGTTTTACCTTCACACTCATAAGTACAAAACTGGGAGCATTGCAATTGAGTATCTTAATGTGTTTTATAAAACTCTGATTGAGGTGAACACTGTACAATTCATATTTCCCCATTAATGCAGTATTCTTTCAACTTGTCTTGCTTTTTATCACATAAGTAGTTGTCAAGAATAATCTGCTTCTGCCTTTCAAATGGATGTTCGGTGAAAGGAACTATTTCACCATTGCTGAACTCAATAACATCATAACCAACATCTTTGTTTAAACCATCAGCAAATTTTTGTAAAACTTGAAACTTGCTCTGCCCAAGATTATTTGAATAATCATAAACCTTTTGGTAATGAGCAAGAAAATCGAGAAGAATATTTAAAAGCAGATTAGTTTCTTCACAACTTCTCGGACCGCAAATCGACATCTTGAAGTTTTAATCTGGCATAACAGATTGCAACAGCTGTTTTTAAACAGAATCATAGCTTTTTATTTTAGAAACACTTTCTCTCTCCATTTTGGAAGAGATTCATTTTTATCTTGACAAAGAAAAAAGGGATTTGAAAAGGGTAAGATTAAACATTTAAGTTAAAGAAATGTTGGATGCTGTTCATGAAATGGTAAAGAGAGTACTGCTCTTAAAATAAGATAAAGTTGAATCTCTGCTGGAGACTCCCTAGGAAATAAATTATGAATGTCTTATTCTTAGTTCAACGTAAGAAGAGACTACAGAACTACAACAATAAAGAATTTTTCTGATAATGGAAGCACTTGGAAGAAAATCATATTCTCAGATAGAAATTACAATTAATATGACTTAAATGAATTATTCATGCCGAAATTCTTGTTAAAGAAAACGATTCTCATCCAGGTTCTGAGCAAGATCAAGGAAAGGAGAATATAAAAATTATTTTTGAATTCAATTCAGAAAGTTCTACTTTCTTTCAGAAAAGATTTTCAATCAGATATGAGGTATACAAATTTTCAAAGATATGAATTGGCTATTGGGAGAAACTATTAACCAGAGATGAACCCAGTTCAAAAGCGCCAAGTATAACTAATAATATCGACGCAATACATTTGGAAACTGACCTTATCAAAAATCACTGGTTGATGGAATTTAAGTATTACACTCGAAATCAAGCCAACAAAGAATCTTCAACGCTCCCTTCTGTTCACATTTTATCAGCCAATAAACTGGCTATTCACCTCAGTTTCAAAAAATTTTATTCGATGCATACGATTCTATATAACAGATGTTCTTTATCGTTCAGTTTGTGTCTTGAGCTAGTCAAAGATCGATCGTAACCTAGTGCTACTTCAATGTAAAAGACTCAACCTAGGATGTAAAAACAAAAACAACTCTGAGGATGGAGGAACTTTACTGAATTATCAAAATTTCTTCACAATCTTTCCTTTAATATACATTGATTTGAGAAATGAAAAGAAGGCAATTATTGATAGTGTGCCAGAGCTATAACAACTGGATGTGAATTATATGTGATGCTACAGCTACTGATTGTTATATTTACGCCCTTATTCTATACGAAAAAGGATCTTGAGTTGTCTGGTCGAAGTGGGAATTTTTTGATTTGATAAAATTTTTAGTTTGGAGTTTAAAATGACAACCTATTTTAAGTATAATGTAAGCTTGACAGGCCTCAGTTGAGAAAAATGTCTACTTACTCTGGGACTTTTAACTTCAAAGTTGTATAGTCCTGATGAGTTAATTCTGACAAAAAACACAAGTCGCAAACACTGGAAAAAAGTAAAACGAGTGGGACTGGAGCAGATATTAATGTTTCTCAGATTCAACAGAGAACAAAAAGATGGGAACATATTTTCTTCAGTGATTCCTCTTGTTATAACGGCTTCACCAACTATTGCAAAGACAGTTGGTCTTTCTGGGTTATATGGTGCAGCCTCTGAATTCGTAGAAAAGCGGCTTATCAAGCGTGAAGGACTTTTCTCAGTTCCACAAGATAAAGTTGGTAAATTAATTCACTACCAGAATTATCTTACTGTAGCACAGAAAAAACAAACTGTGGGTGTGCTTCAGACAGGTTCAGATAACAAAAGATTTAGAAAAAGAAGCAAAATGGTGGATTTTTTGGTACTCTGTTAGCCTCCTTTGGTGTCCCACCTATATCAAAAGCTTTAACAGGAAAATGGACACATGTTGAGCCCTCTAGGAGAGGTCTTAATGTTGATCCTTATCTTACAGCAAGAACAAAAAAAGCTTCCGTAAGCCGCGCTAGAGGCCTGGGTATTCCAAAGGGTAAAGGAGGGGGCCAGTTAAAAAAAATGATTAAGGCTTGCTTCTTGAATAGAACAGCCCATTCCAAAACGTTCCATTTTAGTTGCTCTGTTGTGAAGCCCTACATGCATGAATATTGCTCTAATTCTTTCAAGTTTTAAACTTAAAGATTGAGTTAAAGAATCGGGAATAAAAAACTTTCGATAATCTCCTTCAAAAAATAAATGAAAGAGAATGTGGAATAGGTAATCTTGATAACGCCATTGGCCCAGGAACACATTGGGCTTGTTAGAGAAAGATTAACAAAAATATTTGCGAATACGTTAGTTCTTTTGGTTTAGATATGCCTCTTGAGGTTCGAGAACTCTTTGATAAAAGTAGAAAGAGACTAATTTATTCTCTTGATGAGATTCAAGAAAGGAACAGTGTTATGTGTGGTTACAATACTTGTATTATATTCTTGAAAGGCAGAATGGAAGAGGGTTTTTCGAAGTTCTTCATAATCCTGAATTCAATTCAAGTAACCAGATGGTGAAACATGAATTTATTCAAAACTATTTTAGTTCAAAAAACTAAAATGCCAAAAATTATAAAATAACATCTCGTGGCTCCTCCTAAAACGGTCTGCAATTGGTCAAGGGTTCAATGGAGCCGAAATCAATTGCAGAATTGCACACATTTTACGTATCCTACTGATGATCAGTTACTGGTTTGCCTTTTATTTCAGCGACATTATAGTTGTCTGTGCAGAATCGATTTCCGTTGTTAAGTTCTTTGTTAACCGTTTGTCTTTTGTGTTAAACTAAAAACTATTGCGCTTCGTCGTCGTGCGCATGATAGTTAACACGTCCAAGTCCTTCTTGAGCTTTTGAAGAAACATTAACAGCAGTTGAGCAAAAGAGGAAATCCACATCCTTAATTGAGGTGAGCTTTAACACGATAGCGGCATATAGGATCTTGGTAGTCAGTTTATTCGTGTCGACAGGAATAAGTAAGCAATTCCAGCTACAATTGTTTCTTTTATAGCTTTTTTCCAAGTATAAAAACAGGTCAACGCTGTCTTGCTCGAACACCTTGCCCATCACCATTGCAAGTTTGTGTCTTTTTAATGCAAGGGAAGTATTCATTTGTGGACTTTGTTACATGCTTCAAATGCAAAAACAAATTTGGTGCGGAAAATTAATTTTAAACTTTTATATGGTAATATGTCGTTCGGCTTTGTTTGAGACACGTAGCAGTTTTGAATCATGATTAGTAATTGGGAACGGTATCTTTTGTAAAAAGGCTCGAAACATCTTAAGATGAGGCTTAAAATTTTGTCAAAACGTGAAACTTTGTTGGTAAGGTAAACGCAAAATATTAAGCAACTACTAGTTTGGTGTTCATCTATTTATTATAACCACCATCAAAGAGTTGTTTTAACAACTCGATATTAAAATATCGAAGGTAGCAAAAGTTAACTCGAAAGTGAAAAACAGAAGATTATACGTATCTGTACGAAAACGCTCGTCAGTAAAACATGTTTTTAGTTTTCGCAAAACTAATATTTTCACTGACCAATATAACGTCTCCTTCTGTCCGTTTTATACATAATGAAAATTGCCATTCATTGTACACGACTTCCCGTCAAGCCCATATACCATATGTTTATAGCTTTTAGCTTGCTTCGCGCTCTTGTCGTTCGTTGCTCATGCGAGCTTCTTTTTTTGGATTGTGTTAGTTTGTGTGACTTGTGAGTCGACTTGTAGCGAACCTACTGATGATTCGGAGTTGGCAGGTGGTTTTACGGACAGTGACTATAACTAACTCGAATGCAAGGCATTACATGTCTCAATTTACATTATGAACCGCACTCTTCTTTTTTGCACTGAAGAACCTCTTCCTAAGAGCTTTAAGACTCAAGAATGCCAAAGCGTAAGAACATAATTAAGACCATACTTAGGTTGAGACTAAGAAGGAAACGTTTTTTTTGGTAAATTTTGAAAATCGATCTGGGATTAATTTTAGCACTTGCATTTGGTGTCAATATAGCGACAGCTGTAGGGGTAGTTTCCAATAACACTAAAATCATTATAAGTCTAATATTTTGGTTTTGTATGTGCAAGTAATTTTGCGAATCCTGACATTTATTACTTTTATCATTCCTTTTTTTGAGAAACGCATGATGTTTAACTTGATTGCGCTTTTACGGTGAACGGGAACTTGAAAGTAGACAAAGGAATTAGCATGCTAGAGTTGGCTGGTAAGTTATCATCAGATTTTTCGATCTCGATTCTGCGAAAACCCCATCCGTCGATTTACCTGTGACGTTTTACAGTTAGTTCTTCTATTTTTGTACAAGAAACAGGAAGATAAAAGAAATCGAGTCTGTAATAACTGCTGGAAAAACAATTTCTTGTTAATGGAAAACCGCGGAAAACGTAACGGAGCCTTGATGCTACGACTGCGTGCGTCAACGCGGCGCCACCCCGAGTGCAAAGAGAAAAAAAAACAGAATCGAAAGAGCATGTTTTATATGTCGCAACTTTTAAACATTTATTTTGTTTTTGTTGATATGCAAAACTTTATCTTTCTTAAAACAAAAACAAAACGGGAGTTAAATTGAACTTTAGTGGGGTTTTTGTACAGTTGCACGCAGCATCTCACAATTAACATAGTTAGGCCTCCACGAGTTCAATATTTTTTTAAACTAAAAATCCTCATTACGTTACGAGAGATGTTGGGTTACGTGACTGTTTTATTT
>JAOBYE010190993.1:0-17639 GCA_025403585.1 Parazoanthus swiftii
CGATAGCTGTCCCGATCCCGAAGATCGGGACTGCGGGACTATCGGGAAGTGGTATGTTTCCCGAAGACCGTACTGTATCAATCTTTTATTTTTGCAAATCAAGTAATCATTCGTTAGCAGAACATTGATTTCTCAGCTTTTAGAGGAGTTAAACACAATGCCTAAAATGTTACCCCTGCATCAAATATTAAAAGATCCATTGTCATAAATAAGGCCTACCAAGCCAAAAGGGAACCTAAATATTAGTTTGTACTTTTAAGAAAAAAATAAGTTTGGAACTCCCATGCAAACCTTTAAAAATGTGAATAAAATTGCACATGCAAATCTCTATAAATGCTTTAAAACCTCCATATATCCATAGGTCCATTTTTGTTGGCAAGGCCAACTTTTTTTTGGTTTTTTTTGTACCTTTCAATAGACATCAAGTTCAAGTACCAAAAATTGGCCTGATAAATTCATGTATCCACCAATTCACTTTCATCTTCAGAGTCGAAGAAACCATAGTAGTTGTCTTGTGCCACAGTGCTGGTAAAATCCAACTGGTTAACAGTTTCCTGCAAATGCTGTATGTCACAAAAACGTTCATGGAATATCTCCGAAATTTTTATGGCATGTCTGAAACTAAAAACAGGAATATCATTGTGATATCTCCCAATGCAAATATAGTTGCACTGTTCTCAACAATGACGGTAATACGCTCTGCTAAAAACCCATAGGAAGCGGTTCTATCAAATAGAGCTTCCCCACTAGATTCCTATAACTGGAGCTCTTACAGCGCACTGGTCAAGTCGGATTCATCCTCAAGTGTTATAGCTAGATCTTGATAGGGATGGTAGCACATTGACTGCTTCCTTGTGTTCTTTTTTCAAAAGAAAGCCCTTCCACAGAGCACTCTTTCCCACAAGAGCACGTTCTCCTACAATTTGTGCAATATTCATGAGGAGGATCTAAGGGCATTAAGTCCTTGTCTAATGGCTTGTAGCTTTCACCCTCAGGCGCCCATCAGACCTCACGAAGTCCTTTATATCTCGTTCACAGTGGGTCAGCTGGTTACCATGGTAAATTACTACAACATCTGATTGCTTCCAAACCCTATCTGTAAGACCAGCTTCTTGCTGGCGATCTAATGAGCTTTGCAGGACCCCAATCAATAGCATAACGGATGTCAGGAAAATTAATGTTCATGCTAAAATCTGTGGTTGCAACAAGTATACTCGTTGTAGTTTCCCCTTGAATGCAGCTATCAATTTGTCTTTGTAGTGTTCACAAGTCGGAGAGTGATAAATGCCAATTAAGTAGCTTGCTGCACCCCCCAGTTTCATCATCAGTTCATTGACAACAGTTGCCACATCCTTAAGAATGTTGCAAAATATTATCATTTTGGGAGTGTCAACCCCAAGATTTTGAACAAGGTCAATAACCCAGTCAATTGCAAGCTGGGCCATTACATATACATCTTGCTTGCTTGTTTTTATTACATTTACCCTTAAACTTTCTCTGTTTGAGCTGATGAAGACCTTGAAGACCTTGGTAATTTGCCTTCATGGCAAGGCTTTGGGATATACGTTTCTTGTATGATCATCTGCAGTATCTGTGAGTGCTAGTGTTGATGTTCCTGAATACAAGATAAAGCTGATAATAAATGGCTGCTGATATATAGTCCAGCCATCATACCATGTGGGCCACACTACTTTTACTTTAACTAGATCGCCCGAAGTCTTTTGAGGTAGTAATTGAGAAGATACTTTGACCTGCTCGCAAAGATGGTTCACCTCGAGCAGAGATCTTGGCAAGGGGGCTCACCTTTCAATATGATTAGGACAACAAAAACGTTACAGGAAACTGCCCTCCCATTTTCTAGCTAGGCTCTAATCAATATAAACAGGACTTTAAAATGCTGCAATTTTAAAAGTATTAAATTGCGGATAAATATGGTTTTAAAACTGAATATTTGCAAAATTCGCTACCACTTAAATCGCACCAAAATATAAAGGTTATAGTAATCCGTAATTCGAAGTTCCAAAGAGGTAAAAAGTTTGAATATTATTGGCGTGTCGTTATAACATTATATAAAGCAAAAAAAAAATATTAACATTGAAAACATAATTGAGTCAGGTCAAGTGGAAAACATTTGGCTTTGGTGCAAAAACTAACCTCAGTTTCGCCAACTCACCAAAAGCACTACGGAAACTTTTCTCCTTTTTCTTTGACGTCCTATAATGCAAACAAATTATTTGGTCTATAACTATAACTATAAGCTAAAAGGGTTTCTGGCGATCTTTCACTCTTTGACGTTCCATGGGTACTTTTTTCCAGTGTATAAAATGATAGTACAAACTTACAAGCTTGAAAATCCACACGCTGGATAAAAATCTTTTGCTAAACTTTAAAACACCCGTCAACTAAAAACTTCTCTTCAAACCGCTGCTTTCGTTGTCCCGCAGTCACAACCTCATTCCCAGCTTATCAGTAAAAAAATTAAAAGAAAGAAACCCAACAACTCCAACAAACACTTGAAAAATTAGACTTTTGCCAAAGCCTGTTGGAAAAACAGCAAAAACGTCTCGAGAATCGAGTAAAGAAATCACTACTTCTTTCTGTTCTTGTTTGAGAACTGCCAAGGGACCTTTTTTAGCATAGATTTTCTGTAATTAAAGTTGTTACAATGCTGGTGGCGACCGCCACCAATTGGTTTCTAATCTTGAACTATTTGCTCTTTAAAAACAAGAGGTATTTCAAATAATAACAAATGCTGCGAGACCTTCCGCTGGCTCAGAAAGAAAGAGTATTCAATTTATTTCCTTCAAGACGCCCACTGTAAAAGAAATATCGAAGACATTTGGGGAACTGAATGGGACTACCTCACCATTTTTCGAGGCTCTTCGAGAATCATTGCCGGATTTTGAGTCCTTTTTTAACAGGAATTTTGAATTACAAATTATCTATCAACTTGCTGACTCAAAAGGGAAGATTTATACTTTGCGATATCAAAACTGAAGGCAAGATGTTAACTTTAGTGAATGTGTATGCCCCAAATTAAGACAATTAAGATCCACTTTTTATGAGCAAACACAAGATCATTTTACTTCCTTTGAATGGGAACAAATAATTTTCGGCGAAGACTTCAACCTAATATTAGACATCTACAAACATAACTCAGGAGGTAACGAAACTACGTATTCCAGACTTCTCAAAAAGCTAGAATCCATAATGGAAAACGCAGATTTTGTAGAGTTTTGACAAATTAAGAATCCTGATAGTAAACGGTATACTTCGAGAAGGAAAAACCCAATATTCAGTGCCGACTTGATTTTTTCTGATCAGCTACAGCCTGTGCACAGACATTCTCAAAGTAAATATGGTAACGGGGTATAGATCAGATCACTCACTAATGATCCTAACCATTAACACTCGCTTAAACACAAGAGGTCCGGGTTTTTGGAAATTAAATACATCGTTAGTGTCAGAATGTGAAATATGTTGAGTTAATAAGAAATACCATCAATAACATGTCAAAACAATACAAAAACAAATGAAATGGATGAAATATTCTTTTGGAGGTTTTTAAGATGAAAACCAGGGTCTCTATTTTACATGCACAACGGAAAAAACGCGCATGAGAATGAGAAATATACTTTAGAATTGTAATCAAAAGCTTGCAGAGTAAATAAGGAGACTGCAAGACAGAGTGTGATCGAAACCTTCAGTTGACAAATTGGAAGACAGGAAGCAGAAATTAGAAAAACTGATCGATTGCAAAACAAAAGGACCGATAATCAGAGGGATGGCAAGCTGGTACAACGAAGGAGAAAAGAATATTTTTTTTTCTGAATATGGAAAAACGACATTTCAACAAAAAAAAATAGAAAGAGTCTAAAAACAGGGCCAGGTGTCATCGTGAACTCGGACAAAGAAATCCTCGAGGAAGCACAGATATTTTACCAAACGCTTTATACTTCCTCAAAACCAAACCAAGACATTTTTAGTCAGACCTTCCTACCCGAAAACGAAGAATGTAAACTCAGTGACTCTCAGGAGTCTTGTGAAGGTAGATTAACACCAGGAAAATGCTAACAAGCAAAAAAAAATATGAAAAATAATAAATCTCCGGTTTCGGACGGTTTTCCTGCTGAACTATATAAGTTGTTTTGGCAAGACATCCATTTATTTTTAATCAAAGCTCTAAACGCTACGTACAGAAAAAGGTACTTTATCTCTAACTCAGCGAGGCGGCCTGATATCTTTACTTCCCAAAAAAACAAGATGTCCATTATCTAAAACATTGGCGACCAATTTTATTGTTAAATTGCGATTATAAAATCGCAGCGAAAGCGATGGCCAGTAGAATCAATAATGTTTTGCCTACCATAATCAACTTTGGTCAAACCAGTTTCTCAAAAAAAAGATCTTTTGTAGAAAACGTTAGGCTAATCGACAGTATTGCTTAGAGATATCCAAGGTTTGTTTCTATTTGTAGATTTCGAAAAGGCTTTCGATATTGCTCGGAGTGGTCATTTATCAACAAAACTCCTCAGTACTACAACTTTGGACTTTCATTAATTTCATGGATTGACACATATCATTCAAATCCATGTAGTGCTATCCGGAACAACGGATGGTCATCTGTGTATCGAGCTGGATGGTTCAACAAATAGTTTATTTAAACAGAAAAGCTAAAAACTTTTTGGGGGTCTTTGACCGATAAAAAGTACGTGTGGTACCTTAAAATGGTTGTTCAGTAGAAAAATGGACGTAGCATAAGTATGAACATTGGAAAAAGACATGAAAGACGAGATAATTATTCTTATTAAAATTTGTTATTACTGATGGCAAAAAACTGTTTGCTGATATATCTCGACGGTCTATACTTTAGTGGCAGGAGAGTGGCCACATGCTTTTTTTTATAAGAACCAGTAAATTTTGACTTAGGCTGAACGGTTTTTCAATTTCTGGCAACTTCGCCCTCACCAGGTCAAACTGAAAGCACGTACGGGTACCTTTCACGTCGCTATACGGTCCGTGTCTGACGTTAGAGCACAGCCTACAGCCAGCTTGAATGAGCTGTATCTTGGCGAAATACCATAACACCAGGATAACCTTACTCTTTTCGAGATATGCGTCGGTTCTTTTAAGTTTCCCGAAACAATGTCGAGAGACTAGATCAACGGCTTTACGTCCCAGTCCGCGGAAGACCAGACTGGGATTTGAACCCGGGACCTCCTGGTTGGAAGTCAGAGGTCTTACTAATTGCACTAACCGCGCACGCACATTTACTAATTAATTAGTTATTTATAATTAATATTATCACTATTATTATTATTATAACTATTTGGTTTTTACATTACGTTTATCAAACGACAAATTAAAGGCACTTTACAAACTGTGTAACACAGCGAACTCTCGTTCAGACGGACATTCACGGGACCTGCACCAAGTGTCCGTCCTAATGAGTTGTCCGTCTTATTGGAAGTTCTTTTACCCCAAAATGGCTAGAACTTTGCAGGGGACCACACAAACATTCCCTGTTACTGAGCTGCCCATCTTACGATGTGTTCATTAGAGTGAGAGTTCCATGTCCAGTAATACTGTGCATGCAATATACAGATTAGCAACTTTTCATAATTCTTTTTCATTTCTTGTTAGAAACACTGGTAAAATAAGAACACGTATCCAGTCATGACAGTCGTGAAGGCGGTTCGCCTGGCCTTGTACCTAACACTACTTCTTCCAGCATTGCCACCATGGAAAACTTCCAGCAATGCTAACGTTGTTGGAAATAGCTTCCATAAAGTTACAGAGGAAACTCAACACCGCCCAGTCAAGAAAGCAGTTAAACCCGACTCAAATCTGGTCCAAGAGGCTCTTGACAGGGAATTGGTGAAGCAACAAATCAAAATAAATTGGATAACTTTCACGGAAACCCCTGGAGCGGTTGATATTGACACTAGTGTTCCACGAGTCGGACTTGAAAGATCCGGAGAAGTTACGTTAAAAGAAGTTTTTCAGTTTATGACATTTTACCCAGTTCTCTATGATGCGGAAAGCAGACCGACAATTTTCGAGATTCCTATTGGTAACAACACCGAGAAGTTTCAATTACAGAACAAAGGAGACGGGACATTTTCTCTAACTCAAGTAGCGACTGATGGCACAGAAACGCTTCTAGACAATTCTAGATTGAATGCAGCGGTTACAGCGCTTTCCGACCCAATGTTGGATGCTAGGTTGCAAGATACCCTTAAGGAGGTAATGGTTCAAGCTGCAGATAGTAGACTCAATGATCAGCCAAGTTTTCAAGAAGTGCTGAGAAGCAAAGATCCAAATGATGAAGTTTCAACTGCCAATAGGGATGAAGCATTTCGTGCTGCAGTCGATGTTATGGCCACCTCGTTTGTTCTAGGGAAAGATTTGCAAAACTTGAGTCCGGCAATGTGGCTTCAAGATGTTAAAACAAGCATAGATGAAGATATAACAGAAATGGAAACTGATCTAAGCACAGACATTAAAAACAACGTGAAAACAAAGCTAAATTTTGAAGTTACGGCCAATTTCTTAGAAAAAAAAACCAGTGCAATCGACGAATGGAACCAACTCAAGACTGATGGTATCATCACGGAGACCGAAATTGGAAGTGGAAGAAATAAACATTTAGAGGTAACAGTTGCTGCTTCAAATAAACTAACATTAAAAAAATGTTCAAGTTATTACAGTTCTATCCTGACATATACGAAGCACAAGGCCAAAAACGAACCTGGTTTGAAGTTGCAATTGGAGGTAGATCAGTGAAATTTCGCTTGTCCATCAGCAACCCAAGTCGTGGAGGGGTGCACCAGATCTTTGTTGAAACCGCTGATAACGATTGGGCAGATTCAACCAGAAGAGGTGGTAGGAAAGGTGTTTGGGGTCCAAACTATGACATTTTGATAGACGAAGTTCTTAGGCAATTTCCAGATCATCAAAAACTAGCCACAACAATATTAAACTCGATTGACAATACGCTTGACAAGCAACCAATGTTTTCAGTCGAGCTTGCAATTAATGACCCTACAAGTCCTATAAACACACCAGATGCAATTCGAGCCACAGTAGAGTTTATGGTCATTTCGATGATAGCAGAAGCAGCACAGCCTTCGGATGAGTCGAAGACCGCATTTCTAAAAGATCTTGCAACTGAAATTAGGAAAAAAAATCAATTTCCGAAAAGCCAAGACTTTCCAAAGCTTACAGACTTATCCCCCAAAACAGGCCGAAGCCCTGCAATGGATGAAATTGTAAGAAATGGGCTTGAAGATGTAACAAGAGGGAAAAAATTTCACGAAGCGTTCAGTACAACCGAGTTTCCTACACGAACAAGAGGAAGGGGGGTAGCAAAAAGCCGTACTCTCTTACATGGGAAAGGGAATGAAGAGGTCGCCACATATGCCTCAAGGAAGCGTGCAGCTATTGAACACGACCTGGGAACGCTCAGAAAACGTATTAAGTTAGTCGCTGAAGAATGCGCAGGAACAAAACGTCGAAAAAAGCGAGTTCCGTGTTCTTTAGAGGATAGAGATGCGGTTACTGTTAATGAAGAGTCTATCAAGTTCAAAGACAACAACGTAGAGTTTGATGTCGTAGATCGTCGCAACGCAGAAGAACGAACGCATATGAAAATTTCGTTGGAAAATATTGAGCTAGCAATGCCTAAACTTATTGAAGAATACATAACCAAGTCCCGTACGGCGGGTGCTACAGAGGCTTATGTAAAGATTAACAAAGGACTGGCTGTTCACGGGTTAATTTTTTCTGCCCTTGGGGCAATAGATTTCTTTGCAAAAGGTGACGACGTTCGTGGCACTATCACTTTGTCTCAATCTATTCACACACTCGGCGGTTTAACTGGAATTAATGAGGTAGCTACGAAAATAGGCAAACATGTTCTTAGTGAAGCGGCAAAAGGTCTGGCAAGAGGATTTGGCTTAGAGAGAGGCTTAGAACAATTTTCTACCAAAGTTGAAAAATTTATGAAAAGAGGAGTAGGGAAACTGGTTGGAGACATTTCTGGTGTAGGACTTGCCTTTGATATTTATTTTATAGAGCAAGATATAAAACAATTAGCTGACTTAGATCTCAGTGATCCTGAAGATGTCAAAATGCTCCCGCTTCGCATAATTGACTTATCACTCGACGTCAGTACGACAGTATTGAACCTCATTGGCACATTTTGCCCAGAAGCAGAAGTTGTTACTGAGCCTGCAGTGATTATACTTTCAATAATCCGAATGGCTATTGACGACTTTTACATTGACATCATGGAAGAAATGGAGAAAGTCAATTGGAAAAGTCCCTGGGCCGGTCTAGAATTCCTGGGAGCGTTAGTCAAAGGTATTTTAGATGGCGCTGCAGATTTCTTCACAGGTGGTCTACGAAGACAGATGGAGAATTATAAAAAGCAGGAGGAGTATGACAAGGAACGTGTAAAAAATCTTAAAAATCCTAACAGTTATTACCAACTTGTAGGCGAAATGGAAGGTACCGAAGAAACAATCGATTTCACAGCAGGAATGTTATCCAGTTTTGGTGGATATATTAACTTCAGACTGTTAGACAATAATCGAGCCTTATTGGAAATTGGAGATGTCAGTGGAAGTAATCACGAGACAATACGAAAGACACTTAAGGTTGGTCCAGATGTAAAAGACATCGTGCTTGGATTAGGAGAATCAATGACATTCACATACAAACATGAAACAGCAAGACTTTGGTTTGTTATCCCAATCAAATCATACGATGTGATTTGTGGAGCACAAACAAATGAGAAATCTGTTTATGGGACGTATTATGGAAATTCAAAGAACAACACATTCTATGCTATACAACAGCCAAAACCTACAACAAAAAGACCTGGGAACAACAATAACGAAGAGTGTCAATTTGGAAATTTTAACCTTAAGTTTGTTACTGGAAATTACCATTACAATCTGTATGGCCGTGGTGGTAGTGACACCTTTTATCTTGGACCAGAAATGTCCACTGTAACTGGCGGAGGAGGAAGTGACATATACATTATCCAATCAGACAGCGGAAAAGCAATTATTGACAACTTTGCGGAGGATTCAAAGCATGATATTATTGTAATCAACGTCATTTTTAGCAATATCAAATGCCATCAGACTAGAAATGATCTTGACGTTACTTACTCTAACAGTCATCACATACGAATTAAGAACTGGTTTAAAGCTGGCGATATCAGCTATTATCGTCATGTAGCATTTCGTAGTAAAGACGGAGTGATTTTTAGCCCCAAAAAAGTCTCAATAGGCAACACTGGATCTACTGTTCAATGTGTGGCAGTGGCTTTAGACTTAACTGCAGCAAAAACACCACAGAATATCTCCCTTAAAAACTCACATTTTAGTGAAGTTAAACAGGTATCTGGCTCAAATTACACGGACAACATTGCTGGTAACGACGTCAACAATGTCTTAGATGGAGGAAGAGGGACGGATCACCTTAGTGGCGGGAAAGATGAGGACACATACATCATAAGAGCTAACGAGGGATGTGACATCATCGACAACAATGCAGACGACTACTTGAACACGACAGACATTTTAGTGTTTGCTGTACCATTTGAACAGATCGATATTACGGCAAACGGAAATGATCTTTTAGTATCTGACAGGGAAAATTCCCAAAGCTCGTGTTTCACTGTTACAAACTGGATCGTAGGGTACCGTTACAGACACATTCTTTTTACATCGTCGGATCACGTGGTTTTTAACATATCTACTGGCGAAAGAGAGAATCTGATCAAAGTACCAATCATGCTGGACTACAAGTCTTCAACGAACGGTATCTGTGTTGATTTATCGGACTCACCCAGTCCAAATTGTGTCAGACCAACTGGCTTTGCTGCTGTTGCTACCGTCTCTGATTCAACTTACGATGATCACATAGTTGGGAATGCACAATCCAATTTTCTCAGTTGCAGTGGAGGGGAAGATTATCTCCAGGGAGGAGAAGCCAGTGATAACTATATTGTAAAGCAAACCTGCTTTGAAGCCCAAATCAACAATACTGATAGTCGGGAAAAAATTGATGTACTGTTCATTGAAGAAAATTTTAAAAATCTACATTCACAAAAGAGCCAAACAGATTTAAAGATTATATCAAGCCATGGAACGCCAACAATCAATATTCGCAGATGGTTTGACTCAAGTGAGAACCAGCATCTTGCCATAAGAACTGCAGATGGAATCACTTCGCAAATAGATAGCGAAACCGGACAACTAGAGCCAACGGAAGTTTCAAAGGACCCTGCTGAATGTCAGTGTACATACTCAGAATGTGACGGAAGAGTTATCAGTTACGATCTTGAATTACCTCCGTGGACTAAGTTGGTTCGCTTTCAACTGAAATCAAGTCATTGCAGTTACCGAATTTTTGGTAACAACCTCAATAACTATATTGATCCAGGGGCAGGCAACGGATATAATTACCAATATTTGGAAGGAAAAAATGGATCGGACACGTACGTTATTCGACACGGCTATGGAGAGTTTAATGAGATTAATAACTACGCTGAGGACAACAAGTTAGACACAATTCAGCTGGGACTGGAATTTGAAGATGTACATGTTTACTTTCATGGTGAAAACGATGTCATTTTTGCCTCCAAAACTCGACCAACCTCACTTAGCATTCAAATTTTGGACTACTTTCATGGTATGACTTATCAACATCTACAGATCGTAACAACAGACAAAATTACATTTGAGGTGGCCGAACAATACCCATTCACGGAAGTCGTCACTGTAGACCGTACTTCCGTTGACTCTCCGCAAAACATTGAACCTAATACAACTAATCTAATCACATTTGCTCAAGATTTAAAGGGGTCGCTCATGTCTGCAAACAATCTGACAGGTAGTGAAACTACGATAGGGATCGAGGGAGGTGCTGAGGACGATATTCTGCGTGGGGGAACGAACGGGACACTTTTGGATGGGAAAGAAGGTAACGATAGGATGTTTGGCGGTGCTGGTTCTGATATTATCTTTGGGGGAGATGGCGACGATATAATTAGTGCTGATGCTGGCGATGATTATATTTATGGTGGCAGCGGTGCGGATGTAATTGATGGTGGTAAAGGCAGTGACACTGTTGTTTTTAAGGGTGACGGTTTTCTGCTTGAGGGTGTTCGTGTCGATCTTAACATTGGATTTGGAAAGGGAGTAGATGCAGAGGGAGACAAATATGAAAACATTGAAAACGTATACGGTACAATTCACAACGACACCCTAATTGGATCTGATTCCAATAACAAGCTTTACGGCGTTGATGGTGATGACACACTTATTACTTATAATGGTGATGACCAACTTGTTGGGGGCGAAGGGAAAGACTTGTATCTATTACATAGGTCATCGGGTTTTAAAGTAATTGACAACTACGCAGAAGATGAAACCGAAGACGCACTTTCTCTACTTCACTTGAACTCAACCGATGTCTGCATATTCTTAGTCGGCAATGACTTATACGTGCAGGTTGATAAATCAAACCTTGCTTCGGCTCTCTTTCATGGTCGGCATTTGACAGTAATAGTTATTAACTGGAAAGTGAGTGAAAAAAACAGACACTTGAGGATTGTGTTTAATGATACACTGTGGGAAGGTTTTGCTTTATCTGCCATCACATCAAGTTTTGACAACCTCAGTAAAAGCTCTCAACATGTTAGTAACCAAACGGAACTACAAGTTGAATCAAGAAACGGAACAATCATACGTTTGTCATGGCAAACAATGGAAGTTATTTTAATGCATCCAAATACGGAACTCTTCCTTGTATATTTTGATCAAAAATTTCCAAAGGATTTAAATAAGACACAACTTGACAGTCGAACATCACTTAGCATTTTGTCCCTTAACCCTGACTCTCATTATGTATTTACTCTTGTCTTAGAGCAGTGTAGTGCAGCAATTGCTGTGTCACACACGTTAATTACCTTTGGTCGCGAAAGATCCTGTTCTGTACCGGAAGTATCACATTCTTCCGTGCTGTACACGCCAACTGTATCCAGTTCATCTCCCGCTCACGGAACAAGAGCCACAGTGAATTGTGATGCTGGTTATATCCTTGAGAATCAAAACATGGAGACTAACATCTGTTTAGATGAAATTTGGATCCCTTCACTTCCTGTGTGCAGAAGGAGGTGGAAGTGTCTTCGTCCAACAAAACCAGTATATGGAGAAGTTTCCGTAACGGGACTCAATGAAGGATCAAAAGCTCACTATGTGTGCCATAAAGGATATCGTCTCACTGGACAAAGGGAACGTACTTGCATCGGATTGTTCTGGGAGGGAGGAGAACCCAGCTGTCAGCCGCTACGTTGTCCTATACCCCCAAACGGAGAAAACGGTACGTATATTCCTTGTCTTCATATGAATCATACAAAAACCTACGGAACATTCAACAAACCTCTTGAAGGATACTGTGTTGAACTTCATTGTAATGAAACATATCTGCCGAGCCATGAATTTTATGGACCAATTTTTTGCCCGCGTTGGGAAAATGATTGGGAGGTACCACAAGGCGGTATCGTCTGTAATGATGGGAAATGGATTGGTTTTGTGAATGATACGTGTGACCTAACAGCAAAGCTAACCGGAGTGGAAGATTACTGGAATAAAAAACAAGGACTACTTACACTTTGGGAAAACGGAGAATGGAGAAAAGTCTCTTCCATATCTAGATTAACAATAATCAAACGTTCCTGCTTAAGTGTTGGGTTATATTCCTCCAGGTTACCCAGGTACACTTTAACAAGCGAATCTCAAATCAAAGTAACATGCTCCAAGCTGCGTTTGACAGAACCTAAACCAACTCTGTATGAAGAAAAACTTGAAGTAAACTACAATGGGAACTGGGAGGGTGTGTGTGTCACTTTGACGGAATCATCTACCGTGAGGTCCGAGATTTGTTATACTCTTGGCTACAAGAACAATTACCCGTCGTCAGTGGTAAGCATCAGTACTGGCTGGACGGACCATAGACTGGCGTGTTCTCAGTAAGTATATGATAAGCTGAGTAATTGTTTAAAATGTCGGGAACTATTACAAGCAGTATCGGAGACACTGCAACTGATATGACAAAAACGAAAAAGAAATGGTACTTTGGAAAATGTCCTATTTATTCGAAAAACGAAGAACATCGATGTTCTTTGCTACAAAGAATAAAATGGTAGAACAATTGAAGTGGTAAAACAATATTTTGCAAACAATAACACTCATCGCTTCAAGCTGCTGTGCAATTTTCCCTTTGTCAAAGAAAAAAAAGAAACGGTTTTTTGGAATTTCTTCGTATTTTTTTTGTCTATTTTTGCAAAATCTTTGACGATGTCTGAAAATTTTCAAAAAATCTTTGGAAGGTTTCGGAAATCTTTTGAAACTCTTGTGAACCTTCGGAAACTGTCACAAAAAACAAAAAAGTTTTTCAGGATGTTTTTGAAATATTTGGGTAGATGTGCTCACTAGTAAAGATACGGATGAGGTTTTATGTGGATTCTACGAGTGTTACTTTATTCCAATGAAACATTGTTTCATATCAGAAATGCAATATTAAACATGAGATGAAAATAATCCGAGTGGAAGCAAAGATGGAGAAAATAACTATAAACTTTCTCTGCGTTGGAAAACGTCGCTTCAACGCAAAAATATCAGAATTACACTTAGGTGACTCATGTCATTCTTGACCGAAAGAAAAGCAGTAACCGCGCCTTGATCATATTAGTAGCTGTACAATATCTTTTAGGTAATTTAAAAAGTGTAAAGACTCAAGTTGAGCAGGTATTTTGAGGGAAACATAGTTGTTCGATCATTGTTTTTGAGAAATCGATATGCACACTTTGAGGCAGGTCAAAAACACAAGAGGGGAGAACGATAACTGTAAAATAAGCATTAATAAAAAGCTAACTCCTCCCCTTAATTTCTTGTTTTCACAAGGTTTGACTTTATTTCAAGTTTACTTGTCATTCCATCAGGAGTATAATGGTAGAAACAGTTAATGAACTATGAACTGGTTTTCTGCAAAAAACTGTTGAGTTTGCTGACGATACAAAAAGGCGACCTTCTCGAAGAAAGCGATGTGTTTCAAATAGTTATATTGAGGTCAATGGAACTTGATTCAATTATTCATTATTATTACTTAAGTACAATTTTCCACCCATTTTTAAAAATTATGCCATTCTACTCTTTACTTTTTTTCTTACGTAGAAATAAAATAGCAACCAAAATACAGTGCTGAGCTCCACCTGGGCCAAGTTAGTGTAGAAGGAAGAAAAACACCGAAAGTGCAGGTCATCGAGTTAGTTGTGCCATTATTCTTGGAAATTCGAAGTAAATTTGTTCATGCTGGATTCGCATCCAGAAAACCTTGCACGTGCTCCAAAACTTTTAGGAGGTAAAACAAAAATAGCTGGACCCTCGAGCATGGACCCATGCCAGACTTGGAGCTTTGTCTTTTTTTTGTTTTAGTCATGCTTCTTCTCCTTCAAAGAAAGGAAGCATGCTGTCCTTTATTTGGCTTGAGTACATCTGAAAGTCTAGATTTTTTCTGATTCAAATCAGTAAAGTCCCGTTACAGTCAAATGCAATTTTAAAACAGAGATGTTAGCTGCTTAATCAATAATAGTCCATTACTTGGTTACCTGTTAAAAGGGACAGAGCTGTGTTTTGAAAAAAAACTATATCGCAAAATTTACGTTATATTTCTTCATTTATTTAACTCAAATTTTATCCGTTACGTACAGTACTGTAGTGTTAAGCCTTTGTCCTTGTGCATTATACTTTAAAGATTATCCGTAATTGACTCCCGTGTGAAATGTTATCAACAAATAAAAAACCACAAGTTTCAGGACCTTTTTATTGTAAACTTAATTTGATATCGTTTTATTTATTTATTTTTTAAAACAACTTCGTGAACTGGGCTACAAGCACAACGTTAAACAAGGTAAAGCATGAAAACGATTTGAGGTTGACCCATTCTGATTTAGAGACGTTTTAGATGCAAAAGACAAGTTTTTCAGGTACGAGTACTGTAAGTCCACGCTAAAATCAAAAGATCGAATGACGTAAATTTCATATTGCAGCAGGAGTGAGAGTTATAATTCCATGTGAACTCTGGCAGCCCACTTGCTGTACTCTGTTTACTTACCTCGATCAGGTCTGATTTTGCCGAATTAATCCTCAGATCAGGCGAATTAAATACGGTTCTAGTTTGATTCCATTAAACCTGATCATAAATTGTATAGACCTGCCAAAAATCGACTTACAAGAAATTGCACGAGCTGAATATTCAAAGAAGGATTGTCGACTCAGAAGAAGACAGGAGCTGAATACCCACAGAAAAAATGAAAGTCGAGCGCCGAACGAAGCGAAGTACAAGAAGTGATTCAGGGGGTCGTACAATCAGAAAAGGACTTTGTGGATAGACTATGAAGTCTACAGTAATCCAATTTATAGACTTTCGCATGTCACAAAGGCCAAAGAGACATCCGTCATTTTCAATCACTGCTTATTTTTACTGAGATACTTGCCCCAATCCTAAAAGTCGTGCCAACAGATGTTGGAACAGTGTATAAACATATTAGCCCCACAAAATATCTTATCCTGCATGCGTTTCGCGCGCGGATGAGACAAACAGAGAAGCTACTGCTAATATTTTTTTACAATTTTTGTTCTTTCTAAACTAGTTCTGGATGTAGGCTGGAGAGTCACAGGCAAGAATGTGGTACTATGATAAGATGTCGACAGAGATGTACAGACAGTTTTCCTGTTCCTCACGGTGGTACCACCTGTTCGGAGTTCAGCTACGACGGTGATACCTGCAGCGTGACCTGTAACACAGACTATACGCTAGTAGGACCAGAAACCATTTACTGCAATGGAGAAGAATGGTTTGACCAAGGCACAACACAGCTTGCAACGGCGTTTTGTCAAAGTATTTGTGAGTATCCTTTTGAACGTATTTAATGCTGAACTAGATAATCTGCGGCAGATTTATTCTAAGAAATGTAATCGACTAATTTGTCTCGGCTTATTTGCAAGTCAGAAGTGCGGGTTGTAGTAAAAACGCTAAAGCACCATGTTGGCCCTAGAAGTCAAGTTTTGCAATGCAACATCTAGTTTTAACAGGAAGTACTTATCTTTACCTACTGATAACGCTTCTATTATCGAAAATGCAGAAACACAAAAATTCCGCTGCAGGCTGATCAACAAACATGGTAAATATCATGGTAAATATGTAAGAGTCATGCCGGACCAAACAGAATTGAACGAAAACCTTATGCCTGTGTCAAAGGTGATCCAATATTATGAACCAACCTACGTTTCAGCTTGGTTAAGTCCATTGCTTATTGAGCTTTCATACGTTTGTGTCATTGAAGGTAGTTATGTACTAGTCACGAATTTGGTACTCATTTTTGAAAATATTTTAAAACGCAAAAGTCAAAGAGTTAACCAAGAGGCCATTTTGAGCCAACCTTGAAAAGAGTCGCTATTTACGAAGTAATAGCAATTTGAAAGTGTTATTGGTATACCTAGGTAAAACGTACCTTAACAACTTATAAATTCTTTATGGTAATTAGGCACCTACTCGGCTTTCCCCGGGCCAGTAGGGTAACTGTCCAGAGGGCTGCTGTAAAGTTTTAAATTCCACCTGTGGTGGGCGAATAATCAAAATCAAGATTGCGTTGGTCGCTCTTTGGCAGACAATCCTAAACACAAGTGAATTATTTTGGGGCGACTTCATAAAAAAAATTACGGCTGAATGAGTGAAGCTAAATAGAAGAGATGATAAACAGCTTTTGAGTTCCTTAGCGTGTTACATGTCAAGATGTGTTAGCTGGTGGTAGAATGTGAGGTAAAATTAAAGAATGTAAAGACGCTGGTATATAAGGCCCCGTCCACACTAGCATGTTTCGTTTGAATCCGAACACCTTTTGATACGTTTACGCCTTCTGTCCACACTAACACGCTGGTCGTTTTCATCGAGTCCGCAAAGTTTTGGAACGCTCTCGAATCTGGATCAAAACGAAAATGTGTACTTATCATTTAAGTGTGGACGGTCGAATCCGTATGAAAACCCGTAAAATGAAAACGATAACGTTACCATAGCTCTCGCGTCCTTGCGAGCGTCAAATAAAGTATCAAAACAACACGGCAGATCAACACATGCTTTTTTTCTGATCGGTTGTTTGGAGCCAAATCTCGCGCGGTTTAATTTTCTATTGAATTATCATAGAAAGAGAGCGGTTTTTAAGGTCTTTAGCTCTCTCTAGGACCTTTATCAACGAATCAGAGCAACAACACGGCACTTTAAGCCAAAATATTTGGGATTCGGCCGGGGCGGTTAAGCGCTTGGTGTGACAATTTTGTTTAACATACTCATTTACTGTTGTACCGAAAGAGTGGAAAGAAAACTTCAAGATGTCTCGCCCGTTTTTACTGAAGCTCCGTGAGGAGCTAAGACCAAACATCGAAGGCAGGGCCGTAGCAAGGGGTAGGGCCGGGGGGGCCCGTGCCCCCCCCCCAGTTTTTCCCAGCAAATGTGTCAAATGTATCAAGCTCCTAAAATTGCTCCAAGTTTGAGAAAAACTGTCA
>JAOBYE010191104.1:0-27982 GCA_025403585.1 Parazoanthus swiftii
AATTCAGAAGTTATCGATCTTCTAAAGCTATCGACCCTGTTGGTGTCCCCACCGAGAACTTGACTCGTGAGCCTGCAATACAGTCAGCAGTTACCTGACTCATGAGCCTGCAATACAGTCAGCAGCTCCACTCAGAACACTGTGAACACTCATAGCTGCCATGTTTTGTAGCTTGCGATCTTAGCTGATTAAAGCCTGAATTACCAAGGCAAATCGAGTCATTCATTTCACAACAGTTGGTATCGGTAAAACTCGGTCCAAGTCTTTTGCAGAACGAATATATGAACGAGTAAAAGATGCAAGAATTTATTAATTTCCAATAGTCAGATTTTAAGCAGACTTGGTAAAAGTGATGTTTCTGTGCTGTTATGAGTCTTCTGCGTTGACATGCTGAAACGATTAAATCCTTCTTGAAAATCAAAACAATCTAATATTCTATTAAAATGCGTATACTTCGAATATGTGGGTTCATTTATCGAATTTAAATCCTCCCGCGGGCCCGGTAGAACGTGAAATACTAGGCCAAAGGGCTTCAACCTTTTGTTAACTTAAAAGTTAGCATCGACCATTACAGAATAGCGAGCAGACCTCAGGGTTTCCGTAAGCTACTCAGAATAGCACAACTGCATGTTGAGGACGAATTATTTGACATTTAGGTAGTCAACGCAACGCCAACTGATTCGTATTTGGACCTGGCTCTGTTTGACAAGCTTCTTAAACGCCACAAAGAGAAACCAAATGATCCTTCTACACTTGAAGACGTAATCCGTTCTGCGCTTCTGAAATGGGATAAAAAGGATACTTGTGTCACGGCCAGCTTGGACAGTTTGGTGGATATGGGAATTCTCGAGCGCCAGAAGAAACTGATTGGTTATAAATTCCCAACTGTCAACTCTGGCAAGTTTGTTGGTGTTTTCTTATCTGGCATTGTGTTGTGTTGTTTACTTACTCATTTGTGTATCGTACGGTATCTGTTGTGTTTCGCTGTGTAGTGTAGTGAAGTGAAGTGAAGTGTAGTGTGTTGTGTTGTGTTGTATTATAAGTGTAGTGATGTGTGGTGTAAGTGTAAAGTATAATTGAGATGTAATTGCAAGTGGTGTAGTGTAGAAGTGAACTCGTAGAGTACGGGGCATAATATATGTAGGGTAGGGTGATCTATTGTAATGTGATGTAATGTAATTTGTAATATAATATAATGTAATATAACATAACATAATATAATGTAATGTAATGTAATAATATAATAGTATAACATAATATAATTGGTCATCTTGGACAAAATCATCCTATTGTACAATTTGATACCATATAATGCTGATTTTTATATTGAAAGCATATCCACTGAACTTGGGATTGATCGCTTTTTTAACCTTCATCCTGCTGAATCACTTTGACAACCAATATATATATATATATATATAATTCGAAAGTCATAAACAGTCTACATTTAATACTCACCCGTGTCTTTTGCGGATTGTATTAGGTCAGAAATGACAGTTAGATCTCTAAAAAATTGAAGTGGACACGAGCCTTTCAAGATTGCAAACTTTGACAAAACGAAATGACAAGACACATCAAGTGACAATTATAACTTTCGTTTCAGCACCGGTCTGCTCTGCAGAAGTTATATTTAGCGGCGAGAACCATATGTAAAGATGAGGTTCAAAGAAAAAGGAATGAACAAGAAAATAGAGAAGAAGAATGGACCTATTACAACAGAAATACATAACTGAAGGCGGAACAAGTTTCAACAATTTTTGGCGAAGAAATTGTTAGACGCTCAGAATGTAGTTTAGGAAATCTTCTGCTGAATTAAGTCACTCCAGTGTAATGTTTGAAAATAAAAGGCAAATAACGCAACCTTGTTTGGCTTAATTGGTGCACGACGGGGCGGAGCGAGGGTTGGAGGGGCGTAGGGGAGTTGGGTTTTAGCATAACTGAATCCTGTCGGTTCGGAATATGATGTTTAACTCTGAAGTTGGTTGCCTCAAGGAACTTGAGGCTTACACTGTATAGAAATGAAAGGAAATACAGCAGCAGTGTTGTGCAATACCAGATCCCCTCCATTTTCTGTGAAAAAAGGTTGAGGGAGCTTTCTTGAAATTCGAGAGATAAGGGATTGTGGATACATTGGTCCATTCTGATTGGGCAGCCCCTGTCGTATTTGTAGTGAAAGCATTTGAGGAATTCCACTTTTGTGGAGATCATAAATTAGTTGTAAGTAAAGCAGCAATGCAAGACCGATACCCCATTACCTCAAAACGTTAAAATCTTTTCTTTATTGGAAGAATTTTGCTTTTTTGTTTGTATGTGCTTGACTCAGTGTGTTTGACTTAAATACAACTTTGCTGTTTGATCAAGTGTTTAAACGAAGAGTTTTTGGCTGTGCGTGTTTTCTGTTCAAAAAAAAGAATGAAAATCTATAGAAAACCCGTTTTATGGAGAAATGATATCATCATGACGTCATCTTAACTTAAATTGATTTGTAATTTATTGAAAATAATTAGATATTAAAGTTCTATCTAACCTTTAAGTTTCATGACAATAGCGTCCGGATTTATAGAGGGGGGGCTTTTGAAGCCCCCCAACCCCGCCGCGCAGGCCAAGGAACTCCGAAAAAGCCTAGGCGGAATAGAGTTGGACAGGAAGAAACTCACTTCTTCATTGTACAAGCGTAACTATCATATCAATGACGTCATCGAACTTACAACATGTCATTTAGGCATTATAATTCAGGGTTGGTGAATTTTCTTTTTTTTTTGTTACCAGATTGTTTAACAATTTTATTTTAGAATGTTAAACATTTAGTGTAAGGACATTTTTAACAAGCTTTCTCTGGTATATTTATGACTAGTTTGCACTGTAAATGCTTTTTAAAGTAACAGAAGAAACACTTCAACTTGCAATGCAACAATGTTGCGCTACAAGTTGGGCAAAAATGTTGCTCGTATTACTTCACCTTAATAGAGAAATAAATATTCCGATACTAGTTGGACACTGTAGTAAAGTTTAGAAGCGTCGATTTACTTTGAAAACTTATCTATATTTGAAAAATGAGATTTATAAACTAAAAGTAATATACAGAGTGTTTTTAATTAATCACCATGAATGCTTTAACAAACGCAGTTTCACAAATAGTATTAATCAAAAATTTGTATCGTTCCATCTTCTACTTGTCAAAGGAACATTCCCTCTTTTATCTGGGCAATGCTCATGGATTGGTTCTTCGATTTGGATCCTGTCCCCTTCAGCGTTCCTTCTCTCTTGACTCATCGCCCTGACAAAATCCCGCACAATCTGTCACTTACCAGGGTCACACGGTTGTACACGGTTGGGCTGCAATTAGTTAAAGAAGACAAATTGGATATTAAAATATCACTTCAAGTACTTTTAGCATAAGCACCTGCTCCCTCGGCCATTTTAATGCTTTTTCCAAATGAATACGCAAGTACATAACTGTACGATATGATACAATACAAACAATACGACTAGGAATATCTGGTTAAATAGGCGAATGGGGTGGACTTTTATTTATTGGGGGAGGGAGTAGCAATTTTGTTTTGCATGATATTTTTTTTTCAAGTACCAGGATTACATGCACTTTTAGGCAACAACTGTAGGGCTTTGCAAGAATTTTTTTGGCCCATGAATTCTTTTTCTTAAGATTTAAGCTTGCAATTTTTTTCTTCTAGAAATTGCCATCCCTTAGCTAATGAGGTAAAGTAGGCATCAAAAGACATTGGTGATTTACTTGAGGCTGATACGTTTCGTGGTGGCTACGAAGCAGAGGACGTGGGAAATTTTGCTTCCAACGGTTGTGTGTTAAGAATGGAGTAGCAATGAATTGCGGGAAGAAATAATTTTACAGAACATTTTTTTGTGTGACCTTAATAGTTCTAATAAAAAATGGACGAGACAACCAATGTATTTAGTTGATATAACGAACAAGATTAAAACTTCCTATGACTTCCTGTTGTTGATTATTTCAGTTAGTGCAAATTTTGATTCTGCGAACTGTACGCAGTAACTAACAAACAGCGCCCGCGTTTGGCTCATTCCGTGACTCAAACGAGTGAAAAGCTCTGGACAAATTCAAAGGCAAGCTTTAAGACGTTTTTTGAACTACTAAGGATATAAGCTAGGTTTCAAAACCAATCCTACATAAAATGCAATCGAAAAATCCATGTGCCTGTTACTTAAAGTTCGAGAGATTGTATCACTAAAACTCGAGGAATCTCACGAGAAATCATTCTACACTCGTTTGACAACACATTCTGAAAGCTGCGATGATTTTTGCTAATGTAATCAAGACAACTCGTGCTTTTACTTCCCGAAACGCCGCCAACCACTTGAGGTTTGACCTTCTACCGTTCTTTGCAAAACGCGAAAGTACATCTCGCGCATGCGTAGCCTTTTCGCTGAACTTCAGACAATGCAGTCACAACACCAATCTTGTACGAAGTTAAACTTAAATATGACGTGATTATTGGGTACAACTCAGTACAGTACAGCATGCTATATTTAAAGATAAGTGGAACTAGTGCTGGAAGCATGTAGCAGCTGTTTTTTCGTACAGTTGAATCACGAAATTAAATAAGTTTTCCTTTGACCGTGGTCGGAACGTTTTTAGCACCCTACTAGATCGTATTGTAAATCAAAAGAAAGTAGATTGCAATGTTTTGGCATGTGGAAATATTCAAATAAGGACTGATAAAGTCCATTTGCAACTTTGTAAATATTTCATTACCTCAATAATTTTAGAAGTTAAACAAAAGCATTATTCTTAATCAAAAGATATCGCCAATCATTCGTTGTACAGAAAAATAATTAAAGACTATATCATAATATAAGCTTTATCAAGTTTAAGTTTGAGAGCAACTGCAAAACATGTCTAGGCTAAACTTAAGAATATAATAATAATAATAAATCTTGTCAAAACCATGCAGTCTTATAGGAAAAAGAGGTTTACTGAGGTTGTAATTTATGGCAACTTATATTATAGCCGTTCAAGTATTGTAGTCGTCCTGGAAACCTTTGCTCTTTAGACAAAACTACTAGATCATTATTTGAGGCCTCTCACTTCAAGTGCTTTGGCTTCTTCTGAGTACCTTTGTAACCTTCAGTTTGTATTTTGTTGTCGTGCAAACTCCTATTCAATAGCAAAATAGACAGTGAAGTGAAACTAAAATGTAATTATGATTACACCTTTTGAGAAACTTTGTACAACAAAAATTTGTATCTTATCTCAAATATAAGTGTTATTTTAGAGTTCTTCACAGCATCTATGTATACCAAACAAGCAGATAAACTCACTTTAAGGGTGTTTTTGGCTATCTTAAAAGACTATTATTAACAATAATGAGGCAAAACTAATTCACTTTCCTTAAAGGCCCCTGCAGTATGTTTTTTTTTGTTTAACAGTATGTTCTTTCTAATGTATTCTTCCTATTCTCCCTCGCATAAGTACATATTAGAAATAAGCCAATAATTGCTATCCAAACAAGATCGCCGTAGGACATAGGGACCTCCTTTAAAGTCAGATTCAAGTCGCTAAGAGAGTATTTAAGATACGCCTACCTTAAGTTGAAGTTTATTCTGGGAGCAGAAACCAAGAAATACGCGGAAGGAGCTGCACCACGAAATCATGAAAACAATCGCAGTGTTATTCGGTTGTCTCATTGTGATTGGATTCCTTCACCGTAGCAAGGAGCACCATATCAGCAGATTTTTCGGGAAAAAGCGCCATCTGGAGGGTACCAAAGTAAGAAGTTGTATTACTTTGTACTGAGAATCCACTACCTTCTTTTTGTGAAATCCCAAAATAATACAACAAAAAACGTTCGTTTCGATACTATATCACCACCGTTTACTTAAAGACTGTTGTAACAGTTTTTGTCGGCCGAGTGGTAGACTAAAACTGGAAACTTTGACAACGACATTTCATGAAAAAAAAATTTTACGAACCTCCCTTTCTTCTAGCTATTTTGGGGAGGGATCCAAGTAATTCTGTTTTGATGTCGTGAATTAGATCTGTTTGATTCAGTTCCGTAACTGTTGTTAGAATAACTACGTTCACGACAAATTGCGCGTATGAACTCAAAAGAAATTCCGCCATGTGGAACAAAATTTAACAGAATCGTTCGCAGAAATTTAAAAAGAAAAAACTCAACTCAAAATATGGTCATAGAATGAGTGTTACAGTTGTTTTGGTTGCTGTTAAAGCACTAGCTTTAGTCAATATATTACTCAAAATCGTAAATATTTAAAAGAATCAAGAACACTCAGAGCTGACAAATACGCCAGCGAAGTATTACTTCCTTTCTCCATAAATATTTAAAGCTTTAAAAAGGAATGCATATCGTTTCACTCATGGTGTCGCTTTTAAAATCATAATTAACAAATCGTTCCTAGCTGCAGGGCGTCAAATTAAGTTCTACAATGGCAACACTAAAATGCGTCCACGGACTACAGGAACGCACGTTCGCGGTTTCCGCATTTAGACTTTAATCTTACACACGAAAATTTTAAACTGTCACGACTATTAATTCCCCAAAAAGAAACCTTTTATAACCATTAATCAATTAACAATTTGTAGCACAATCTTTCAATTCCTTCACAATAACTTCACCATACAATTTGTTTAATTTAAGTTCTTTGTTTTTAAAATTCAACCAATTAGCTGGGATTTAGAAAACTGCAGAGAAACTCAAAACAAAACAATGAGTTGAAAGGGAAGATATTATGAAGTCAAAGTTGGTCTCTTAATTATTCTTTTCAACCAAACACACACCTGAAACAATTTGATTGCAGCACATAAATGAGAGTTATCGTAAGCTCAATTCTAAATGGTTCCAATTATTAAAATCTTTGTTTTAAACCTTGAGATAAATAAATTATGGCGAAGTGCTGATCAGGCAACGAAAATACATCACGTTGGAAGCGTTTTTTAACAAGAAAGCTCTGCTTTTCTGCGATGGCGAGAAAACTAAATAGGTGGTTAAATCATAAAAGGTTGATATATTATTTTTTGTTGTAAAAATTTTAGTTGAAAACCAGCTTTTCGACCATTAAGGCGTTGTCAGAGCAAACCTACATTGTTATAATATATCATACCTTTTGGTAATACTGTCTGAACAAACACAGCTTTTAGATTTCCGGTTGGTAGCTTTGATTTTCTTGAAACAATTTTTCATTTTGAAAACAAAAAAGTGTTACATCTACTTTTGGATTATATTTTGAAGCAATGCATAACTGGAAAAAAGGGGGAAAAACAGAAGAAAGTCAAACTTCGAGTTTATTGATCAGTGGCATCTGGAGCTAAAACAGCTCAAAATAAATTCTACTTAGTTCCTTATTGAAAAATTTCAGAGTGGTTTATACTTTGTAAACGACCAAGTACAACGACGAATAGTTTAAATGAAACAAGTCTAACTTAACAATGGGAACCCCATATCTAAAAAGTAAATGTTTCCAAAAATAACAAGAGCTGCTAGGTAGATGTTTATTATTCACAAACCAAGATTTACGCACGGATTGTGATAATGCATACACCATACAGGTGCCTTTGAAATACCCATAGGATATCAAAACACATGTGTTTGAGGAGAGTTTTCCAGTATTAAATGCATCTCTTTTTTCCCCCTACCCCTCCCCGCCTTGATTCTTCCCCCTTCAACGCCTTCCCATAATTCTAATTACCGGCAAAAAATCAACATGATAGACAACTTTTATCACTAAGGCTCTGTTTGCTTTGTTTCGTTTAGTTTGAGATGGTATATTAGCAGGAAATGTGACTAAATTCTCGTTGAAGTTCGATTTTCACTACAATCGTCCCTTACGTTGCAAATTACAAACCCAGTGATGGAGTTGTTTTGTTTGCCTATAAAACTAATCAAAATTGAGACTCTTTCTTGGTGTTCTGGTATTATAATAGTGTACAAACGTTGTTTTACAAAACAGCATTCAAAATCATTATAAAAGGCCAGATGTGTCCATTTATTTGATGACAGTGACTTAGTTTTCAGTGCTTTTTCTCTTAAAAGAGAACTTCATGATAGAGAAGTTTTTTCACAAAATAATATAATATAATATATATATTGATTGGTCATCTTGGACAAAATCATCCTATTGTACAATTTGATACCATATAATGCTGATTTTATATTGAAAGCATATCCACTGAACTTGGGATTGATCGCTTTTTTAATCTTAATCCTGCTCAATCACTTTGGCAACCAAAATATGTATATAAGTCGAAAGTCATAAACAGTCAACATTTAATACTCACCCGTGTCCTTTGCTGATTGTGTTAGGTCAGAAATGACAGTTAATTAGATCTCCGAAAAAGGAAAGATTACGTTACTAATAGCTCCTGAAGTGGACACGAGCCTTTCCAGAATGCAAATTTTAACCTAAATGGAATGCTCTGATCGCTTTGACAAAACTAAATAACAAGACACATCAAGTGACAATTATAACTTTTTTTTCAGCACCATTCCGCTTTGCAAAAATTATGCTCAGCGGCGAGAACCCTATGTAAAGATGAGGTTCAAAGAAAAAGGAATGAACAAGAAAATAGGGAAGAAGAATGGACCTATTACAACAGAAACACATAACTGAAGGCGGAACAAGTTTCAACAATTTTTGGCGAAGAAATTGTTATAAGCTCAAAATGTAGTTTAGGAAATCTTCTGCTGAATTAAGTCACTCCAGTGTAATGTTTGAAAATAAAAGGCAAATGACGCAACCTTGTTTGGCTTAATTGGTGCACGACGGGGCAAGGCGAGGTTTGGAGGGGCGTAGGGGGTTGGGTCTTAGCATAAAATCTGGTCGGTTTGGAATATGATGTTTAACTCTGAAGTTGGTTGTCTCAAGAAACTTGAGGCTTAGTCTGTATGGAAATTAAAGAAAATGCAACAGCAGTGTTGTGCAATACCAGATCCCCTCCATTTTCTGTGAAAAAAGGTTGAGGGAGCTTTCTTGAAATTCGAGAGATAAGGGATTTTGGATACAGTGGCCCATTCTGATTGGGCAGCCCCTGTCGTACAGGTGGTGAAAGCATACGAGGACATCTGCTTTTGTGGAGATCATAAATTAGTTGTAAGTAAAGCAGCAATGCAAGACCGATACCCCTTACCTCGAAGCGTTGAAATCTTTTCTTTATTGGTTTCAATAAAAAACTGCCTTATCGTGCCTCGTGCGTAGTTGGTTTGTTTCAGCGCACAATGGGGAATGTCCAAAAGGGAATTGCCAGGTATCACTGTACACCTGGTCGTTATTATCAGGTTTAGATTGTACGGAACACTTATCACATGTGAGCGTGGTTGGTACAGTTGGTTGGATCTCTGATTCCCAACCAAAAGAGCCCGGGTTCAATCTCCTGCCTGGTCGACGGTTGAACTTTGGGCGACCTTCTTTCGCCACACGTCCGTGAACAGGGACGTTAAGCTGTTGGTCTAGTCTCTCGACGTTCTATCGGAGGACTTAAGAGAAACCATACATGCACAAAGAAAATCTTTCACGAGGGGTTACAACATGTCTGTTAGAACACAACCCCACCCCTTTTGGTTTTTGCAGCGACTGGTTGTCCTCCAATGGTATGGCAAAGGAAAAAAAATAAATTATAAACTTCTCAAGTGAGCTTTGAAGGAAAATGTTTTAATGAAAACCCTTTTAGAAACCCCTCCCAACCCGCCTTCCGTACCGGTCAAGCTTACTCGAGTTTAAGCCCAGCTTTTTGTACGTTTTACTCTGTCATTGACGTTTCCATTTTAATTGCTTAAGCTCCTCGATAGAAAAACAAATATTCTGACTTCAGATGGACATTGCAGTAAGGTTTAGACTTTTTTGAAATCGAAATAAGAGGTCTATAAACTAACACTGAGTAATACACGTGCAGAGTTGTTTTTAATCAATCACCATGAATGCCTTATCAAACACAGTTTCACAAAAAAAATCCAAAATTTGTATCGTTCTATTTTCTACTTGTCAAAGGAAGATTTACTTCTTTTATCCGGACAATGCTCATGGATTGGTTCTTCAACTTGGATCTTGTCTAACGTGTTTTTTCATTAAACATGTGCTCCCCTTCATCGCTCCTTTTCTCTCGTGTCATCGCCCTGACAAAATCCTGCACAATCTGCCACTTACCAGGGTCACACTCAGACGGATGCAGACGGTTGGGCTGCAATTATAGTTAAACGAAAGATGTTAAACTTTGTATTTTGGGGGAGGGAGTTAGTTAGGTGATTGGAACGGTATATACAAGCTGAACCTCGAACATCGCAGTGAAACCTGACCCTACCAGTCCAATTTGAAGAATTATTTTCTATAATTAAAATGGAAAGAGCCTGTATCGCAAGAATACAGCAAAACTGTATTCCTAGGTTTTAATAATTGTTATGCTTGTGTACGTCCTTCACAGGTCATCGCGTTATTTCCAAAAGTTGATCATGCATGAGTATAACGACAGACATCGAATGAAACAAAAGAAAAAGATACTCCTACAAGGCCACAATTTAACCTTGGTTATTTGCGAGATTCGGCGCTTAATCATCAAGTTTCTTGAATTAAAACGTAATCCAGCTTATTCCGAGTGATCGTAAAACAAGTTTCTGTGTGTTATCCCTCCCTTGCTTCACGTCCATCGCTTTTGAGTCAATTTGTCCTCAAAAACGGTTAAATAAATTTAAAGTGTAATACTTACCAGAATTTGGCTTTCTAAATTCCGTCGCCCTAAGCGAATTCCTGGTCTGGAAAAATAACTTAGTGCTTCACTACAGCTGAAAACAAAAGCAGCTACCAACACACAAACACAAAGTACGTGTCCTTTTCTCATGTTGGACGTCTTTATCGAACAACGAAACGTTACCACCCAGCTTCTAGAATGTGAAGAAATGTTTGTCCTTCGTCTTCTAGGTGTATTTATCTGTTGTCTTTATCACACAAATCAGCTTAACATCCCACTGCCAGAGATTGTCGACAAGATGTCGTTTATCTGAGAAGTTAACGACCATCATTTTTGTTTTTAATTGATGTCGTATATATATCACACAAACAAAACTCCCTTTGTTTCTATAGCGCCCCTCTGATATATCCTGGTAAAATCCAACCAGCTGATTACAAAAATCCGGCGCTGGCGGTGATCAGCGATATGAAATACAGTTTACGATATTTCATAATGTTAAGTTTAACCATTTAAAAAAGCTGCAAGTATTCAAATGTTTAAAAAAAATATTCACAAGACCTACTGACTGAAAAACTTGTACAAATTAAAAAAAATCAGGTGGCAATACACAGAGCAGTTAGTTTTTATCGAAATATAAAATTCCTATTTAATCTGAATTTAACAAATGCTCATGCAAATTTAATCACATCACAGAATTGTGCAGGTGAGGGCATTGTCTAAAGTATTTTAACTAAAGGCGATAACACCTCCTCATGAACGTGTAGTAAACGTACAGTTTTAAAGATGATACCCCAAGTAAACGTCCGTACAACTTTTATTTCGGCTTAATGCAGCATTTTCCGTTTGTCAGTGTTTCGTACCACAGCCAAAATCAAGACTTCGGGTTTTTCCGTCTCACAATCTTACTGGTGCATAAGGTTCAGATAATTATTAATAGCTTGTCAAAAACAGTTAGGTTGATATCTCGTATCTGAATTATTCATTTGCATGCTTTTTCACCGTTATTATAGTAGATAAGCTAACATAGAGCCTTCGTTTAAAAAAAAAAAAACTTTAAGGAAAATACTCTCATTCAAAACACGTGTAAAAACGGCATTTTCGGTGGAACTGCTCTACTGTCGGCAAGAAAAACGGAACCCTGGGTGTTATTTCTGGCCTTGAGTTTTTCACCAGATTGAATGATATGTGGTCTAAACTTTCATTTGTCTTACCATCTTCATGAAATTATGGATCTGGTGATGGTAGGCCGGCAACGACCTCTACTGGAGTTTTTCTTTCAATAACTCTTGTATCATATTTGCGAATCCACTCTATGAGGTGCTTGAAAACTTACATTTAACCGCGGAATCTCATTCATACTAGATTCTCTTCCAGAGAGTGGTGCTGGGACCACCACGAAAATATTTGAACGCAGTACTAAATTCTATAAAACTAGAACAAAATTTTGGGAGGAAAAAACCTGAAAGTCAGTTTCAAAATTCAAACAAGCGCATTCTTTCATTCCGTTAGAAGTAAGACCCAATTTCCCAGTTGCATCTCTTTTTGATTGTTTCTCTTTAAGTACTTATGTGTTAGGGCTTCGGATAACAATTTTCTGATTGGAGTAACAAAGGTTGTTTATGTGGACCTTATGTGAAAAGATTCAAGATATTCTGGAGAAGTTTTGTTCATTTTATGATACATCGCTGCGTTGTGGCAAAACATCTGCCTCTCTACCTCAACTGAATCCCAATTTGACTGATTCAAATTTGTAACTGATCTTTCATCGTAGCTATAAAAACCAGAAAAACCACTGTCTGCCATATTCAATGGGATTTATACTTTTTCAGGGAACATTCTTTTACAAAACTACAATAGTCAAGAAGAGGGAGGAAAAAAAACATTACCAAGTAAATAGAAGTTTCTCGTGGAAAAAAAGTCAGCTTTTATCGTTGTGCAGTGCAGTTGCAGGGGATATCTTAGGGAGTCTTCCAAACCTTTTTTGTTCTAGGCGCAGGATTTTAATTGTACCTATAGCTAGGCAACGTAATTTCTAGATAACTAGGCACAACGCCTGCTTGTTTCCAGTTTACCATGTACTGTTATTTAGGTACCACGGAAATCAACCGACAGAACAGTTGTGATTGTCATGTGGGTTATCAATGCTGGTGCTTTCCAAGTTACAGGGATACAACTCTTTCAAGCTATACATGTGTAAGTATGCGGAATTGTTCTACTCCCTCAGCAGCTTACTCCATGCGGCAAGTTGAAATACCGAATTCACGAATTACTACATGGAGGAAATAAATGCGATCAGACGTAAAAGCTACACTGCCTCTGATCACTTACGGCGTACATTAACAACCGATGAGATGTCATTATTTTGCATGTAGAGATCTTTGACATGCTATGCTATGTCATTCTGGAACCGGCGGTTACTTCGTGATTTCCGATCGAGAACTTCGTCCGAAGGCCAACAAGCGAGCTTGAGTGCGAAGGCCTCCAATTAAGTGTTTTTCTAGATCTGGCAGCAAGCCTTCCTCTGGTACCAAGGTTAATGCTAAGCCCGTTTTGGAGGCAAACTTTTTAGACAAGATAATGGAATGCCTATGGTTACCAAAAAAGGTTTCGTTGTTATCAGATCCATAGGCTATCCAAGCTTAAATTCGAATACTGTATAGATTAGTGTGGTTCTATTCGATAGGTAGGTAGTGGCAGTGTTTGATGTTTCATTTAAAGTTGACTAATAAGTGATGCTATATGTATATATATATATATTTATATATATAAATATATAATTATATGCTATATACAAAATATTCACTAGCCGATTAAGAGAATGTGAAGCTTGTTTTCTAAAAATGCTAAAATGTTTGTAAAAATGTCAGAAGAGTGTTAACCTACGGCACAACGTGGGGCTCTCAATGTGTGTAGTTTGCATTTGGGGAAGATTTAAGCTGATCATTTGAGACAAATTTCTGTCCACAGTTGTTCGCCCTAATTAAGTTAAGATAATGTTTTTGTTTTACTGCATGCTTTTTTGTTTTTTGTGTTTGCCTGACTCAGTGTATTTGACTTAAATGCAACGTTGCTGTTTGATGCATTGATCAAGTGTTTAAACGAAGAGTTTTTGGCTGTGCGTGTTTTCTGTGCAAAAAGTAGCAGGAAAATCTATAGAAACCCAGTCTTATGGAGAAATGATGTCATCATGACGTCATATTGACTTGTAACCTTTTGAATTTATTAAGGTGTTTAAGTTGTTTCTAACCTTTAAGTTTCATGACAATAGCGTTCGGATTTATTGAGGGGGGAAGCTTTTGAAGCTCCCGATTCAGTTTAAAAACCTATCTATAAAGAGAATTATAAACTAATAGCAATACACAGAGTTTTTTTAATTAATCACCATGAATGCCTTATCAAACGCAGTTTCACAAATGGTATTAATCAAAAATTTGTATTGTTCCATCTTCTACTTGTCAAAAAATTATTCTTTTTATTATCCGAACTAAGTTCATGGATGGGTACTTCAAGTTGGATCTTGTCTAACGTGTTTTTTCATTGAACACGTGTCCCCCTTCATCGCTCCTTTTCTCTCGTGTCATTGCCCTGACAAAGTTCTGCACAATCTGCCACTTACCAGGATCACACTCAGACGGATGTACACGGTTTGGCTGCAATTGGTTAAAAAAACAAATTGGATATTAAATTAACACTTCAAGTTGGAACCTTCAAGTACTTTTAGCATAAGCACCTGCTCCCTCGGCCATTTTAAAGCTTTTTTCCAAATGAATAGGTAAGTAAACAACTATGCCACCGATCAGCTGAGTTTTATCAATCTCATGCTTGTCGAATTATTACAAAAAGTTGATTTTTTCAAGGTCCAAACTCTGTAACGTCTTACCTGATTCTGCCAACAAAATATATTTAAAAAGAGTTTTGTAAAATACTCACGGGATAAATAAAAATCAAAATCGTGACAGAAGCTCAAACTACCGTGTACAAGTTGCTTGATAGATATGTAAACTAAATCAAAGTACTATTTTTTTGTATTTTTGGAAGAAAATCTTAACTTGGCTTTAAAAGGGCTCTTTTCCATTTCATGCCATGCTAGTTTGCGTAACGGAACTTTATGTACCATGTATCGTAAAAAGCCTTCAACTTAAAGAAGGCCCCAAAGAAATTTTATAGCCGTAACAAGATCATACGCTTGCTGTTTTTGCTTGTTTTGGGGAAAGAAGAGGGAGGAGGGAGTTGAGGGGGTGGATTTCAACGGTAAATATATAATGAATCTGAAATATCGGACCTACCTGGCCTATTAATAGAATTGTTTTCTACATGTGAAAATGGAAAGGGCCTGCATCGCAAGAAAACAGGTATGTCCTTTACAAGTCACCTCTTAAATTCCAAAAACTGACCATGAGTAAAACGACAGACATCAAAAGAAACAAAAGAAAAAAGAAATCAAAGGAGTTGAAACAATATTTAGGCACTTAGATGCTTCTACACGTCCGCAATTATTTCGAAATTCGACGCTTAGTCGTTAAGTTTCTTGAATGAAAACGTAGTGTAGCTTATTAAGAGTGATCGTAAAACTAATTTCTACGTATTATCCCTTCCTTGCTTTTGACGCCCCTCTCTTTCATGTCTTTTTTCCTCAAATTCAGTGTAATGAAAATGAACAGTAATAATACTTACCAGAAATTGGTGTTCTATACCCCGTCGCCGTCCGTGAATTCCTGGTCTTTTCACATGATAACCCAATGCTTCACTGTAGTTGAAAACAAAAGCAGCTGCCAACACACAAACACAAAGTAAGTGTTCTTTCCTCATGTTGGACGTCTTTGTCGAACAACGAAATGTTGTCACCCAGCTTCTAGAATGTGAAGATGTGTTTGTCCTTCGTCTTCTACGTGTATTTATTTGTTGTCTTAATCACACAAATCAGTTTAACATCGCACTAACAGCGATTGTCGACAAGATGTCGCATACCCTAGAATTTTTGAAGCGACCACCATTCTAGTTTATAATTGATGTTGTAAATATCGCACAAACAAAGCTCTTTTCGTTTCTAAAGCGCCACTCTGACATTTATTCGGCAGAAATAATGAGTACGTCCATTTATCAAGGTAAAAATCCGATCAGCTGGTTACATAAATCCGCTGGTATAGTATCAACCGATTCTCAGCAGTATAATAGGATATTCCATAAATAAAAGTTAAGTTTGACTGTTTAAAAAAGGTACAAAATTAAATTTACTAAAATTATCCAAATACTATACAATGGAGGAACCGTGTGGAGGCGAAGGCATTGTCTAAAGTGCATAAGCAAGTGTGAAAATATCTTTTCATTGAACGTATAGTAGGCGTACAGTTAATGATAGCACTAGTAATCACGACGGCTCGATGCCACTAATTGATTGAACAAAACAAAAGTACTGGTGCATAAGGACCGGGTAATTATAAATAGCTTATCAAAAACAGTCAAGTCGTTACCTCGGTGTTAAATTATCCATTTGCATGATTTTTTTTCATCGCTATTACAGTAGATTAGCTAAAAGATAGCCTTCATTTGAAAACTTTAAGGAAACCAATATCTCATTCAAAACACGTGCAAAACGTCATTTTTGGTAGTATGGTTTTCTGTCGATCGACCAGAAAAATGGAAACCCGGTGTCAATGTTGGCCCTGATATTTTTCATCCAGATTGAATGAAATATAGTTCAAACTTGGCTTGGATGACAGTTTTTATTCCATTAACAGAATTGTCAATCTATGAGAAGGTGTTTGAGAACTTACATACATGCACATCATCTTTAGTATTTTAACCACGGAATCTCATCACGAAAACTATTTGTATGCAATACTGAATTCTAAAACTAGAATAAAATTATTGGAGGAAAAAGATTGAAAGTCAGTTTCAAAAGTTCTAACTTGACTGTGCCTGTCGATTTCAATTCTGCTGATACATCACATATAGAATGTGCTAATAATCAACAATGCGCAGATGAAAACAAGATGAAATTGAACATGAACAGAAAACCTTTGAGATGGTAGTGAAAGGAAAAACCGAGAAGCCCATCTGAGCACCATTGCAGGGGATTTGTAGGAAGAATGAACTGAAACTAATTGAGATAACATTCAACGAAAATCGATGTAACTCGGATACTCAATTTGAGAACATGATGGAGAAAGCCAATTCTAGATTGTATATCCTTCGAGTATGCAAATATTACGGCTACCCATTGGAGGAAATATCTATTTTGCTTGACAGCCTCATTGTGTCGCTTTTTATGTATGGTATTGAGGCGTGGGCCCTCTGCCTCGAAAACAAATATCTACTGCAAATAGGGAAATTCTGCAAGCGGGCAGTGAGATACGGCCATACAAACCGCTATATGCCAATAATGGAACGAGTTGGAGCTACACCATGCAGAATCACCCACTCCAGAGCACTCGTCAGAGTCCGACACAGAGGACACAATTTTATTCAACCAGATGCGAAAACTGAAAGATTTCAGTGTTGTTTAATTAATAGATGTCTTTTTATCCAGTATTTCGAGTTTTTAGCTTATGTATATCTGGCTGAATTTTGAAAAAGGTACTCTAGTGCTGAAATGGGTCAAAATGGGCCTCATTTTCTCTTAAAATCGCCTAACTTCAAACCGCCGTAAGTTCGGTCTGTCTGCTGGAAATTTGATGCGCTTTTCTTAAAAGACAGGGAATTTCACGATAGTTCATTTGAGTCATATGGTTTTTTCTTCATTGTTTTCACATTGCTCACAATTTTGAGTTGAAACGTTGTACTGTAGCGTGATTTGAAGAGCCGCTTCCGGTCAACCTCGGGTTTTGTTGAAAACACGCGACTTGCACCTAATGTTTCTGGCCTAAATCGATTTGCAGACACGTTAGCGGCTCTCTGGGTTTCGCTTTGTTTGAAATTGTCCAGGATATTTAGGATATTCAAAGATTTACGAGCTTAACAAGAGCTTAAAAAGAGGACAGTTGGGGAGGGTCGGGCCGTGATCCCTGTATAATCTTGTAATTACGATAATATCTCCTCATAAATGTATAATAAGCGTTCCTTTAATGATAGCACTGGTAATTAAGACGGCGTATGCACAACTTTTATTTTGGTTAAATGCCAGTATTTTCCATTTTTTAGCATTTCGTTTACTTATGTACTACAGCCAAAATCATGACTTCACTAGAGGTTCTTCTCACTAACTGAAGATGCTAATTGATTGAACAGGCAAAAATACTGTTGCACAAGGTCAGGGTAATTATTAATAGCGTATCTTAATAGTTGGGCTGTTACGTCGGTATTAATTATTTATTTGCATGCTTTCCTCAATGCTATTATAGCAGATTAGTTAACAGATAGCCTTCATTTGAAAACTTAAGGGAAATTACTATATCATTCAAAACACGTATAAAACGGCAATTTTGATGGAATGGTTTCACTGTCGCCAAGAAAATCGGAAGCCCAGGTGTTATTGTTGGCCTTGAATTTTTCATCCAGATTTAATGAACTATAGTCTAAACTTTCATTTGTCTTTTCGGCTGCATGAAATCATGGACCTGTTGATGCTAGGCCGGCAACGTCACTCGAAAACGTCTACCGGTGTTTTACCAGTTTTTCTTTCATTATCTGTATTGTTTTCTTTGCGGTTCCACTCTAGGAGAAGGCGCTTGATAACTTACATACATGCACATAGTCTAATATTTTAACCGCGAAGCCTCCTCCAAACAAGATTCTTTTCCAGACAGCCATGCTCAAACTATCACGAAAACTCTTTGCATGCAACACTGACTTTTAAAACTAGAATAAAGTTATAGGGAGGAAAATGACTGAAAGTCAGTTTTAGAAGTTCGATTTTGCGCATTACTTCATTCCGTTGGAAGTAAGACCCTGCTTACTGCATCTCTATATGAGAGGTTTTTTCTGTGTGCTTCATTTTGGGGCTTAACTTCGGATGACATTTTCTGATTGGAGCAACCAAGTTTGATTTTGTAAATCTCTTATGGCTTTGTGAAAAATTTAAGATGTTCTCTTTCGGTTTTCTTCATTCTGTAATACATTGTTGCGTTGTAGCTAAACGTCTGCCCCTTTACTCCAATTGGATCCCAATTTTACTGATTCAGATTCAAAGCTGATCTTACATCGTAGATATAGAATAAGAAAAAGAAACATTGGCCGCCATGTTCAATACGTTTTTGTACTCATTTGTGGGAGCTTTTTAAGATAACACTCCCTTGTAGAACTACGCACAATAGTCAAGAAGAGGTAGAAAAAGAACTATTATAAAGTGAATTTAAAGTTTCTCGCGCAAGAATTGTTGGTATATAATTTCTAGGAAAATGTAGAAAGTTTTGTATTCCTTGTCTTTTTCGCTGCGTATTACATCATATAGTGAGTCGCCTAAAACCTTTGTTGTTCTAGGTGTATGATTTTATTTTTACTTAGTAAGTATTACCAGATACTAAACTATATGTGCACAGACGTTACATCGTAGAAATTTTCCCAGAATGAAACAAGACAGAACCGATGTGAATGCCATGTTGGTTACCAATGCTGTACGTCTGTTAGTATATGTGGAATTATTTAACACCCTCACCAGCTTATTCCAAGCGTAAAGCTGAAACATCGATTGTAATTCACGATTTACTGAAGGAAACCTATACGAATAGACGTAAAAACTGCACTGCCACTAATTGCTTCAAGTGTGTATTCTACAAGATGAAGTAAAGAGTACGAGATATCATCATTAGTTTCCTGTAGAGATCGTTGACATGCTACTATGTTACTCTGGAAACAGAGGTAACATCTCGATGTTAAAATCACGGATATCTTCCTAAGACCGACAAGCGAGCTTGAAGCCAAAAGCCCCCCATGTAGTGTTTTTGCATGCCGTCCTTCTGGTACCCAAGCTGCTGCTTTGTACACTGTCACACTGACAGATTTAGCTATAGCACACTGGTACACTGATACCTTGATGGTGCACTAGAAAACTGATACACTAGTACCGTGGTACAACTCACGCTTTTTTTGTAAGAACGAATTTATAAGAACAACGAGGCTCAGATGGGCCAAAAATTTGAAAACAATTTAAGAACAAACTGAGACTCGGGCTCGATAGCTAAGTTTTTTACTGGGATAATCACTGGAATTTTGTCTCCGGAAATCCATGAAAGATCGGCCGCGGGAATGAATTGATCAAAAACACACCCGCCAAGCAACTCGTTTTCCGATACATGTATTCGCTTCATTTTTCTCGATTTGGACCACGAACAGAAACAATAGCAATTTTCAAATTAGTAGTACTCTAGTACAGTGGTGCACTGGTGAACTGGTACGCTAGTACACAGATACACTTGTAAACTGATACACTAGTACAGTCTGTGGTACAGCACAGGCTTTTTTATAAGAACAACTTTATAAGAAGAACGAAGCTCAGATTGGCGAAAATTCTAAAATAAGCTTAAAACAAGCTGAGGCTCGGGTTCGATTGCTAGATTTTTTTTCTGGGATAGTCACTGATTTCGTCCTAGGAAAATGACGAATTCATGGTAAATCCGCGGGGATGAATTGATCAAAAATACACCCGCCAAGCAATTAATTTTCCAAAACATGTATTGGCTTCGTTTTTATTCGATTTAGACCACGTAGAGAGTACTTGTGCTAGAATAATCTTCACTTTTGTTAATGACAATTTCCTATCACATATTGTGCCAAGGCCGCAAAGAGAACTTGCGGCTTCCGCAACATTTCTATTGAAGCTCCCCATAATTTCTGTATCCCTGCTAAACAGTCAGTGCCGCTATTGTTTAGGTTTTGAGTTATGTACCATTTCCTGCAGTGTAAGGATTCCATTTACTTTCAAATAAGAACGGTGACAACAAAACCTGATCGGTGTTTTTTGCCGATCAGGTGATGTTTATGCTTTTTATTTACAAGACGGCAAGTACATGTTTTCTAATCTTCTCCTAGTTGACTTTTGCCTTTACGCTTATGTCAGCGACTTCTATACTTCGCTGTCCTTTCGTTTTGGAATACTGACTTGCAAGGCAATACCAGCTTCTCACTCGTTTTTGCTTAAAGTAGACGAGTGACTCTTACTGAACATTTCCAAGCAACGTCCGCTGTTTAGCGGCTGGCTTTACAGCTAATCAACTGATTTGTCAGCAAAAGCCAGTTTTGAAGTGTTAAAAACAATCAGAATTCGCTTACTATTAGCGATCGCAATTTTGGCGAAAGTCAGGAATAGCACGTGAAACTTTTCATCCCGACGCCAAAGTCTCTAGACTAGAGAGTAAAAAAAACGTGGTGTTGAGGGAAAGTTGAGGGAAAATGGAAACAAGAAGTTATAAGGGGAAAGTGTTTAGTTGTAAGTGCCTTCCAAATACGTTCGTGAAACATTGCCACATCAACTCGTGCACCTCCTAATTTAAAGTCTGGCTAAACCTCTGCTCAGTTTTGGGCGTGTGAAACAAGAAAAGGCCTCTTTCATGCAGAGGAAATTTAATTAACACGAGTATGTTGCAAGTGTGCAGTGTCTTCATTTCCATCCTTGTCATTATTATCAATATTAAAACGAGAAGCTACCTAACTATAAGGGAAAGTGGTGCCGCTTGCCGGCTTTTGTTCCAAATGTAAGAAAATTACTGACAAGCTCTAGTGTACTTTGCCGCCTATTAGAAGGGATTTTTTTCGGCTTTCGGATCTATCAACTTTCTATTTACATATAAGGCGAAAATATAAAAGGTGTTACTCTACATGACAATTCACTTACGATCTGATAATCTCACTTACGGTAGCAACACGTTATAGACTACACAAGTCTGTTGATCTTCAATTCATCCAGTTTTTCACAATGAAGATTGTCTTCCTCTTGGCTGTACTGGCCTTGTGTGTTTCAGTTGCACTGTGTTCTGCATCTTGCCATTTGGAGCTTCTAGATACTTGTGGCAAGGAGGTAAAAACATTCGAGGCTACGGCGAAAGCAAATGGAGTGGATTTTGAAACAGCGGAGTGTGGTTTAGTTCAGGTGGGTGGACTCGGCTAGCGAGCAAGGGATTTTTTTACCCAAGGAAACAACACAGTGATCTGACCGGGGCTCGAACTCACAACCTTTATGGGTAAAAAGTCAAACTCGCTATTACTTTTATAACACTGCGCCGCCGACACTAGATAACGCCAGATATATTTGTATAATATTCTAAGACATCGAAGAAATGCGATGTAGGACGTGTCAGAAAAATACCTGACATTATATCTGGGGCATATTTTTTGAATACTGAAGAATATATTCAAAACACTTACCAGAATTAAACGCGCGTTTAGAACAATATCTATCTTTCGCCTTTACGTAATTTTTAAGCTCAGCGGCCTAACTCAAAGCAGATAAATAAGATTTCCTACTTCAACTTCGTCCGGGAAAAAATCATGGGGTATATCTCACGTTTACGGTGTCTAGTTTGGATGTGTCAAATAGCTGATGTCTATGTGTGCAACGTGAATATGTTTTAAAGAAGATCGACATTTTCGAACTAACCTACTTTTGCGGTTTAGGCCTGTGAAAATTATTGACGTTTTTGTTCAGTATACTGGCCACATCTGTCAATATTAAAAGCATTTTATTTGTTTCTTCAGGTTGAAAATTAAACAAAGAAAAACATATAAAAGAAAACCGGCGAAGACGAACCGTTAGGAAAGCAAAAAACTGCGACTACTTACAAACAAAATTTCTTGATTGGTTTATTTTCAAAGAAAGGTTTTCTTAAGTTTCGCCTAAATGAAATATTATTAGAACTTAAAGGAGAACAAAAGACATCATAAACTCGCCGCCATAATCTGGAAAAAGTTTATCATCTTTGTCCCTGATTACAGGTTTATCTTCTGGCTGATAATAGAACTTCTTGCTTAATGCAAAACTTGTTCCACTTACAGCTTGGTGTACTGTAACAACTAGTTTGCCCATCTAATGCGTTTAAAATGTGTTATAAGTTAGCTAATAAGAAATGATACACATTTGCGAAGTGTTAATTAAGCCGAACACAAGATCTCTTGAATAGATAAAAGTTTTACACTTTTTCAAAAACTATTGCTCTTTCAATGGCAAGTACATTTTTGCTTTTTTCCTTCACGTGATATTTTAAAACTTTGGTAACACTGTTCTAGGAGGGAATACTGCAGTTAACAGATTTAAATTCAACCCTAATTGTCATTTGATTGAAATGTATTCTTAAATAAAATATGATTGACATTCACAAATTGTGTAAAGAAGCTGTCGGCTTATTATCTGCAGGTAAACATTCGCGGTCAATCTAATACGAAACCCTGGAAACTGAATCAACGCGGTGATTATGAAAGGAAAATTCAGTCAACACGGTCTCAGGGATTATATCATTGATCTAATTAGAAATGAGATCAATGTTCAATAGTTATTTGAAACTTTTACTACTTACATATGGAGACTAATTAGTTGAAATTCAATTGAATTTTTCTTTTTTAAATTAAATTAATTTAATACTTTACCAAATCTTATTAATTTTTTACTTATTGCAACATGACAAAAACAGTGCATAAAACTTTTATTTTTGTGTTACTGTTAAACAAAATTGCTCAACATACTACAGTAATGATTAAAAATACATACAAAATGAGGCAAAACAAGAAACGATTCTACTTGCAAACACACCGTTGTGTTATTAAGTTCCGACCGTTTTCAGATAAAAGCTTTTCAAAACTCGAGATCTGACAATTGTTTTAAACCAAGAACTTTCTGATCTTAGTACATGCTTAAAAAGCAATAAAAAGAATAAGAATAGTAGCAGTAACAATAATAATAACATGAATATGAATATTAATAATATGAATAATAATATAAAAACAAGAATATTGGCAATAAAGTCGATTGACGAAAAGCATATAGTACTATACTGCTATACGGTTCGAAGTAAAGAAAACTTGAACCATTTTAAAGTAAAAAGCCGGACAACCAATTTAATTAAAAAAAAACACACAATTGAAATTATAATGAACTTTTAAAACTTTTATAATAATACTCAGAAAGTTTTGTGTGTAGTATTTTATAATTATTTCAATAGTTGTAACGAATTGACAGGTTCAATTTGTTTTTAGCAATTTATGTTCTACTATGTTCTATTCTACAGTTACCTGTTAGCAAAATGTTAAAAGTTTTACTAAACAAATATACTAGGACAAAAGGAGGTGTTTTCGGATAAAAATGTAGCTTTTAGTGGGGAACTTAGAAAAACAAAAAAGTTTGGGGGCAAAGACTAATTGACGAAAGTCAGTCTATCGAAGATGTACCCTGAAACGACTCATCCCATACTGAGTGTACTTTATCCATTATGATGTTTGGCGGATTTGATCAGCTTCTTTTGTACTTTTGTATAAGTGTAGTCCAGTAGTGTCTAATTGGTTTCCATGGCAACTGTATTGAAGAAAATTTCAAAATTTGGCCGCCATCTTGGATTTTAAGCTTTTCAGATTTTATTCAAATACTGAAAATGATAAGAAAACATCATTAAGCGACTGGAAACTACAAAATAGGTAGAATCCATGGTAAAACTGTCCGCGTTTAGTCACTCTTTTGCGAAAAATTGCAATTTCGAAGTCAACACATAAGTTGCGTGACTATTTGTGCTGACGTCATCAGCTGTGAAGTTATCTTATTTGAGTCAAAAGATGTTGTAACAAACAAAAAACAGTTTCCCCAAAGCTTTTGTTAATCAGTCAAGAAGCAAAAATTTAAAGACGAAAAGTTCGAGGTAGGGAGGGGGGGGTCAGTTCGAGACTGTTAGGGTGTAAATGAAGAGCGCCCTTATAATTTTAAAATTAGCTGCTCTGTGACAAGAATAAAAGGCCTTTAATTGTGACAAATCTAAAACATAAAGGTAAAATACTATGCATTGTTTTGCTTTCTATAACACAGCAAACCATCAACTGCAATGCAAGAAAGCAATGCTCCAGTGACTTGGCTGACGCGCTCCGCTATAGTACACTTCAGTTTGCAGTGGTATTCAAGAAGTTGCTTTGTCCAGACCTTGATTATAAGAGACTGAAGCCGATGGTTTATGGTAAGAAATAGGAATAAAGCATGTGTGGCTGAGTCAGTTAATGCTTTATGAGGTTCTTTTAAGAACTTATGAGGACGCCAAATGATTCATTCATTTTGGGATATTTCCGTTGTTAAAATGTTTGCCTATCTTTTATTCCTTTTTTGTTTTGCTTTTCTTCGCGACCTAATCAACTAGCTAACTAACCAACTATTTATTATAATAACTAACTAATGTCTTATTGCCACTTTGTGTAATTTTTATTTGTACTTGCCAAATTATAACAACTTTCTTGAGCTCAGGACTCTTTTTGCAGCTCTCCACTCACTGTTAGTGACTACTAGTTCCAAAAATATATTTCTTAGGCATTGCAAGATCATAAAAGAATTTGCGAGTGTGTTTTCAAATTAGTTAGCAGTACTCAATTAAGCTATAGTTCACTTGTTAGTAAGATTGGTTAAGTTTAATTTATGACACAGAGTATTGATATTACCTGGTAAAGCTATAACTCAGGTCTATTGTTCTTATCATTCTTATCTGTTATTTGTTATTTAATCTTATTCATATTATCGTTATCCTTCTTTTCCTTCTTATCTTTGTTGTTACTCTTACTCTTATTACTCTTGTTGTTGTTGTTATTATTATTATTTATTATCATTGTTAAGTTTATTATGATTATGTTGATTATGATTATGATTGTGATTATGGTTATTGTTACTGTTTTTAATTATCATTACCACTATGACTAGTAAGTTTTAAAAACACTTATTCAAAAATAAAAGCTGACTAAAGTAACATCTTCGTTGTTTTATTAGCTTGACAGTTTTCTTTGCTGTTTCGTAAACTAAAACGTCAAAACTGACACAAAAACATACTTCCGTTGTATAAAGGAAACCAAATGTAGTGTTTCCTTTGTGTTTTTGAAGTCGTAGTTACCTTGCTCATTACAGGAATAAACCAGTTTCGTATGCCGAGTTACCGCTGATACTGATGACCACAGACTCATTTCTGCATGAGTAGCCTCGACTTGGTCTGGAATATACATAAATACCAATGTAGCAATGGTAAATAGGTTTCCCTAAAGTCAGACAGTGCTCAACATGGAATGGAGCTGTAAATATACGTATAACGAAAAGACTGTTTCATCCTTTGCACTACAAATCTGTTTCAAGAGGACCTAGTTGGCCCTTTTTTCATCAGGTGCATACCTGATGCGAGACGGCCAACTAGGTCCTCTTGAAACATATTTGTAGTGCAAAGGATGAAATAGTCTTTTCGTTATATGTATAAATACCAATGTAGATATGATAAATGTACAGTTCTTTGTATTGTTGGAGGCTCGGACTTCTAATCGTTCTCGCTGGTATTTATGTATGTTCAAAACCAAGCCGAGGCAAACCCTGCAGAAATGGGTCTGTGGTCATTGTAGTCAGCGGTAACTCGGAATACGAGACTGGTCTATTACTACAATTGGTGCGAAACGAGGTGCTATTTTTAAAACTCTCGTGTCACTCGTGAACTCTGGGAGTTGAAATATGGGTTTATAACCTGGCTTGGAGTAGCCAATCAGAACCCATTGCATATAGAACTGATCTTTGCCAGTTTTGCTTGGATTAACAGTTCCTATGCTTTGTTTATAGGTTTGCATAACAAGTTAGACGTCCCAGATCTTGGTATGTGCGGTATTAAAACAGTAATCGAACAACATATAATTTGGCCATGGGTCTAGCTAAATACACTTAAAAATACCTAGCTGGGCAGCTACCCACCCACCCATCCCTTAGGTTAGGGTTGGAAGCAAGATTGGGGTTAGGTTAACTTTAGGTTTAGTGGAGGGGTGGGTGATGACTGTTGCCAAGAAACCTGCACTGATGCGAAACTACGTCAGTTTATAACCCAGTCATGGAGTACCACACCAATTAAAACGCCACTTTTGTTATTTATTTAAGCGATGACTAAACCTTTTTTCTTGTTTAGGAACAAATGAATATTGTTTTAGGATATCTTTTAGTCCTAAATTCATCAAACTTAGAACATTTCTGTTTTTGCCTACTAAATGATCCCACCAAAAAAATGTACTGTTGTTTTCAACCCTCAAAATAGGCACAAAGAGTATCCGGCCGACTTCCAAATATAGTAAGAACAGCCAGTACGACCACAAAAGTTCTAAACATTTATAAATATACAGCCGTATGTGATCGTTTCTGAACCAATCAGGGAGGAACTCCTTAACATGAAGCTAACAAAGCCGAACGCTTGCTGTTTATCACAACAGGTATATAGCAATGTTGAAAACTTTTCTCTGATTGGTTGAAGAAAACTAATAGTTACCCACATGTTCATAAATTTCATTGCCCTGCAATTAATAACCCGAAAACTTTTAAGCTGGCTCTTAAAATTTACTTGACTTGCATTTATAATCGACTTGCTGGTTGAGTTTAGCTCGTCTGACTTTTCCCCCCAAAATAGGCGAATCTTTGCTGATGTTATTGCAATTTGCCATAACTGATCCAATTTTTACTTTCAAATAAACAGAGTCCAGAGAAAGAAAGTCTAAGCCCCACAAAGCAAGTATTCACTGAACATATGAACATATGATTTAAAAACTTCTGCAAAAATAATTCTGAGAAATTCAAAATTTACATGATATGCAATTTCTGGCTGGGTGGCAAAACGTTGTTTTTCAGTCACATAAAGGTGATGTTACTGGCGCAGTACGATTTTTAACGCCTGTCGGTTATGTGAAGAATCGAAGTAATGTAACAGAGTAAGGAGAAGAAGTTCTTTTTTTGCCGGGGAACACGACAAAAAAAACTTGCAACGCGTTAAATTGTCGCAACGAAAAAGCCCGGGGGTGGGAGTACTCCCTTTGTAAAATGTCAGGGGAGCTCGTCGGACAACCTAAGTAAGTACCCTATAAAATACCTGGCTACCAGATTTTGCTACCCAAAAATACACTTCTCTAGTCTAAAAATTTGAGATTGAAATTTTAATTTGCGCCAAGACTAACCTAAAAAGTGCCAGATATTCTTGAAACTCAGATTTTGCCCGAGCAAACCCCTAAAAAAATACTAAATTGCCAATTTCAACCCCTAAAAAATACGACGAGCTCCCCCGACATCCAACTAAATGGAGTAACCCCCCGGGCGAAAGAGCGCCGAAAATCGTAACATTCGGCATGTTACGCTATCTCAGCTTGCACAAGAAGTTCCCCAGTGAAACATTATCGTAATTT
>JAOBYE010191105.1:0-17638 GCA_025403585.1 Parazoanthus swiftii
AGCGAAACGAAACAAGAATAACCAAAATCCCCCCCCCCCCCAAAAAAAAAAAAAAAAGTTCATTTTGCGACCGAAAAATATCCGGTGTAGTTGGCAGACTCGAGAATATCCCTTTTGACCAAAATTTTTAAACTCAAGAGATTCTTTGGAGCCCCTCCCCGTTGCGATGAAACCGTAGTGGAGCCCCCTTTTTTAGTTATAGTTTATAACTTTGATAGTGTTGCACTAAAAAACCTACTGAAAATGGAACAACGTAACGGGAATTGAAATAAAAGGCAAGACTGAAATCATAGTTATATATCACGAACAGAGCAACAGTCAGCAGAGGGTACACAATATCCTGTTTCCATGCTTTGCTCCTTTTTGTGGAACATGAGAAGTATGCTCACGGGCAGTGTTGCGATGAAAATAGAAGACGGTAACAGAAATGTGCTCACAGAAAGGCCACTCCATCCAAATTTCTACAATTGTCTTAGCTGCGGAAAACAGAGTGAGTTATTTTAAGAACACCAGTCACTACCTGTATAATCTCGACCAATGACAAAATGCGCAATTTTTAAGTATCTAACGTATAGTTTCTGATCTTTTTTATATATCAGTTACAAACTATTTTGCCTAATCTTGAAAAGAATAATGTTTTGAACCGAGTCAGTTAACACTGGGGTAAGCAACAAAACACCTGAGTCAAAAACGGGGAAATACAGATCAATATTGATCTTTTATTACCACTTGTAACATGTGCCAGCAGAGGCGACGCTTCACCATGAAACTTTCTGCAAATTGGCTTACTTTCGGTAAGCAGCACCTGATATTTCATAAGAAATCCGCGTACCTTTTTGAAACTATAGCAAGATGCTTATTTTTGTTTGTTTTGGATATACTGGTTTAGTAATAATTTGTGTTACGCGTGAATAGAATGCTTGTATTATTTGCTTCATTCAATAATTTTTTGTGTTTGCTCATGGTCGCTGCCACCAAACAAAAAAGTAAGAAATATACCAGACGGATCTCCTATTTAGTTGGCTCAATTAACTATGCATCAGTCGACTGACCACAAGCAAAAGTCAAAGAAAAAAGACAATCATTTTTTATTGCATCGGGCATAAGAATCTTCCCCTGCGATCTGGTTGGTGCAGTTGTCTTTCGAAGTGTTGAATTGATGACCAACTGAAACTCTAAGGTGTCAACAAAAGATTTTAAAGGTAAGACTGAAGTTATTGCGTGCTTTATATCAATAAGTCAAAATGATTTTAAAGGACATCAGGTTTAGGTTTTGCTCTGCTCTGTTCTCCCTTGTTGTGCCTTTTTTGCAATTATTTATTTGAATACCTTTAAGCTTGTATCAACAAAACTGACATAAAGTGTACGTGTATTCTTTCTGTAGCCGTTGCGAGCGTAAGGTCTGTTCTGCATTTCAGTAAAAACTGATCACAGTGTTCAAGCTGATTAAGAGGAAACGGATTTCTCTGTGTGGGTCATGTAGGAATACTGCCCGGTACACTGTGAACTGAAAATATTTACGAAGTACGAAGAAATCACTGCTGACTTTGCTTTCTTTACACTTTTTGAGATATGCATTTGAATTTCCTAGGATACATTTTCCCCATACTGACGTCGTCAACTTAATAATATATACTAAACGAAAAATGCTAACTCTGAGTCTAGGCTTACATGTCTTCCTTCGTGGTTATTATAAAGCGAAGCTTACCAACTGTAAAAGTGCATATTTTTTTTTTGTTTTTGTGTTGGTTTTTTTAATCAGGCCGGACTTGGATTTTGACTGCCTCATGAAAAACCCCTGTGGTCGCGCATAGCAATGGAAACCGTGGTAAAAGAAAAAAAAATCAAAAGCAGAATGAAGGAATCCTTTGTTGCTTCTCTTGTTTCTTTTAACGATTTTTTATTTTATCCATATCTCTCATTTAGGTAAAAAATGAAGCCTATAGCTGGAGTCTTGTTCGTCTTGCTTGGAGTTTTTCGCTCATGTGTTTGTTACCCCTCAAATATTACGGAAAGTAAGTTTAATAGTTCAATTCTTAAAGCTCAATTGCCTCATTCAATTCAAAGGGTAGAGAAAAATATGTCCTAACAGCAACATTTCTAAACCCTAGCTTTCTACGTACACGAACGAGAACTTTCTTAATGTTTACTTAGAAAACTAAACATTCCTCGAATGATACGGAACAATCAAAACCAAAATGGGGCGAGAACCACCGTAAAGTTTTAAATTCTCAAAATCTGTGAAAAAAATTCTTAATTATTTTTTCTTGAACTAAAATAACTTGCTCAGTTGATTTTTTAATTTTTTTACTAGCCTTTACAAATACAAATTATATATTTTAAAATACTGCCAGCATGTTCTTTACACATGCATGTTTTCTGAAGTTTCTATTAACTTCTTTTTGTAGCAAACATAAATCAGGTTGTCTCTGTGTAGCCGGCTCCGGCTACTTTAGTTATCATGTACCATATATTCTGGACATATTTCCCTTCTTAACGTTTTCCAACATTGCTGTTATTGGTACTGCAAGAAACTATTGTGTTGTATTGTTGGTGTAAGTTGGACACTAGAGAAATGGAATATTACTCAGTTGTGTCAGAAGGTATTTATTTATCAAGACCACAGAGAAGTTGGCTTATTAATTTGTCAAGTTTATCTTAAAGGGCGATGGGACAATCTCCTTTTGCCTGATTTCGACGATAACAAGATTATAATACATCCGTTGCTGTGAAATTGTACTTTTTATTGGTATAAAGTCATCCGTAAACTGCCACTCTACCAACTAGTAACTCTCACATTCACTGTTGATTAACATTAATCAAGAGATTCATGCATCTTAATGCACTACTTGTTCTTAAAAATAATACGACTGAATGTCAACAGCTCAGCGTTTTGTAATGTTTTACAGTCGAAATACGCGCTAATCAGCCAACGCAGGCCGTCTTCTGTCAGGACTCTAAAGGCCGGCTCGAATGTCCACGTGGCCAAATTATTAAAGTTGCCAGCGCCAACTATGGTCGCCTAACTGGCGCGTCTGTCTGCCCACCGACATTAAATGACGTCACCACATGTAGCGCCAGTTCTTCGTTAGCTACAGCACGTTGCTTATGTGACAACAAGAATGGTTGTGCGTTGTTTTCTTCCAGTAATGTTTTCGGCGATCCGTGTGTTGGAACATCCAAGTACCTCCAGATAGAGTTCAGATGCGTGGGAGGTAAGATTTGAAGTTAGCGAAAGGGAGAGGGCAGAGTGCCTGAACTTTCCGCTTCCCGTGCGATTCAATTTCTGTTCTCTCGCTCTCTCTTTCTTAGTTCCCGCCCCAACCTAACCGAAAGTTAAGTCAAACTTAAATTCATAATTAACTGACGACAAAGGACATACGAAGGTATATCTCATGTGTTTTTTTGTCTCTCGAGCAGCTAAGCAAGGGACTTTTTTAAATGCAACTTAATACAATGAAGGCAAATTACATACTATATAGATATAACCAATATTTTTCCACGAAAAACGCTCCAGCCAGCTGGGTGGGTTTCCGTGTCGGTCGTACCTATATAGTATAATAAAACCTATAGAGAAAATAGAAAAAACTATAAACACAAAACAACTACCTTTTACTGACAGCTCCCGATTAGGGGATTTTTAGTGCAATAACACAAAATAAGTTATAAGGGTTAAAAAAAACCCAATTGGCAGGAAGGCTGGCCAGAAGGCTATATACACCAGCGTGACCGGCGGGCAGAGGACTCAAACTCGGAATCTCCGGTTTACGTGTCAGCACATTACGCCGCTCGACGACGCTGTCTTCCGAAAAAAAAAAACAATAATTTATACGTTAACATCTTTAAGAAACCGTTCCATGTTAAGTGAAATAACCGGATAAAAATATGAAGTATTTTGTTCCTTATTTTACTAAACCAGAAACTAAACTGATTTTTCTTTTTTTTCCTCCTCCCTATCGCTCTTTTGTTGTCCCACTTAATGTGTGGTTTCTGCCTCCTTTTCCTCCTGAATGTCGCAATTTTTCCCCCTCCCCCTCCCCTAGCAAATACAGATATGTGAACAATAAGAACAAGTTTACATTTGTAGGTTTAAACATTGAAATTTCCTTGGAAAACCATGTCGTTAAGGAAATGCAGGTTTCCTTCTTCGCGAACTTAGTATCCCATTGGTCTGGACGGCACCTTTTCTACGTTTCTTCATTTTCCTGCTATTTTTTGGCAACATACCTCTAGTCGTCATTGGTTAGTCTGGTTTTGACAAGGAAAGTTGTTGGAACAAAGCGCCTTCCTTTCTTACAATGTCTTTGAAGCCACTGAAGTAGCATGTAGCCGAGAGTGAATGAATAGGTGTTAAATTCTTTCAAGCAATACTATAGAAGTTTTTGTCTGAATTGGAAGGAGGTACAACTTCCATTAAGTCGACTACCTTTTAATGGCAGTTGGCACGCATAGGGATGGCACAATTTAATTTCTAACCATTTAGGAAAAGTTTGCGATGTTTTGCTTACCAAACGGCTTTTGTCCAATCAAAGATGTCATGGTTGTGACGCAGGCCCAATAAAGGTCAATTAGAATGTAGGTTCTGCAAGTTTCATTTTAATTGGGGCAATGTTTCAGATTCTAGATTGGAAACCCGTGGGCTTAAATATAACCCCCCATAAACGTCTAAGAGCTTTTAAATAATTTTTTTCATACTTGAAGTTAGTTAGTTGTCTTTAATATTCCTCATTTCCTCGTTTGTTTTACAGCACATACGATCAAGTGTGAAAATAACTCTTGCGATGCAAGTTGCCCCAACGATGAGACGATTGACGTCGAGTTAGCCACTTATGCTGATAGAAATACATCCTTGGGTTTACCAGATGAAGAGACCAGAATGTAAGTTATGAGACCATAAGAGATCCGTTTTGTTGTTTTTAATTAAGAAATTGTAAATAGCGAACAATTAAGCGAACGTCAGTAGACGGTGCTACTCGAGAGTGGTATGATTAATTATTTTTCCCGCCCACGTTAAATGTATTATTTGTTAATTATTCTTATAAACTTGTAACGGAAAGAAACGCGACGTTGCTTTAAATCTTGTTTTGACAAAATCATACCAACAACAACAACAATAACAACAACAACAACTTTTTTCACTCATTTTTCTGTTGGACGTTGTTTGAGAACTTTGTACAATTTATGAAATGAGCAGCTTCAAATCATAGCTTTACAAATCCTATTTCATGAACAATAGGTGAGATATATGTATATGTAAATGAACTTAAGAAACCTCGACTTCATTTATTATATGCGGTATTTCTCTGGTGCTTTTAATATTTTCCGACAATCTTAAAAAAAGGAAGCGAACAAGCACTTGCCTTGTTTTATTTTTTTTAAAAAACAGTCAAGTTCTTATTCTGGCTAATATTTGACAGGTTTCACACGGTATCTCAAATTTGCATGTTATGGTATCTCAAATTTGCACGCTATGGTATCCATTTGTAAGAGAATATTAAATTTGCATGCTATTGTTGTAACTGTCTGAGCATATGGCCCAGACCTATAAAATTTTTCTTTTTTCGGGAAACTGAATTCTGCTGTATACAAATTAAAGAGAGAACGAATGTTGAAAGACTCAGAAAGACCTTTATTGGTCAGAGAAATGAGCCAAAGACCCCCCCATCCCTCATAATTCTTCAGAAACAATGGTCCACATGTTCTGGGGGTGGGAAAAATATAGCTCCGTTTTTTTAAAACAAACAATGCAAGTAGTGCCTAATTGAATACCATAGCTTAAAGATTTCTATGTAGTTTCTCAGTTGTTTCTTTGACTTTCTTTTTTGCAGTTGGTGCACGTATTTGTGTGGGAGGGGAGAGGGAGCTACACTAGATTATGTGTCTGTTGTTTTTCGTGTACACGATTCTTGTAGAATTTTGAAAATTTCAGGAATTAGCTATTTGGTTGATTATCGTTTATAATCGGTTTTGCATTAAGGGACACACAATGACATTTAATTGATCACATTATTAAACATTTCATACAAGGTGGCAGTGACAAAATCTATGTTACTGAGAATGAAGGCTGAATCCCAAGGGGTGTTTTTGGATGCTTTCAGGAGTTTTTGTGATCGAGGTAATTTTGGTCCTGATACCCAATGTGCTTCTTAAAGAAGTTAAAGGATTCTAGGATTAGTTTCAGTTAGGCTGTACTCTCAGAACGAAAGAACCTATTGGATCTTTGACAATAGAACTAGCAGTAGCTTACTTGTTCTGACAATATACGTCAATGTATGTTTGTCTAAAGATGGTTAGGTTTATCCCAAAGGTTGGGGCTATTTATATTGTGTTTTTATCCAATGGCAGAGTAGAGGGTGTCTCAACTATAAAATATCCCAAACCAATTGCAGAACCATCACAAAGTGAGCACAGTCACTAAATAATAGCTGTTCTTCTTTCTTAGGACGTGCCTTTTTTTACCTATTTTTCAAGAACGTGTAAATTGTCAAGGACAAACTAGCTGTTCAATTGGAACGCAGAGTTTTACAAAGTGTATTGAGCAAGAGAAATACCAGAACTTTGAGTTCCGCTACAAGTGTCTCTAGAAGATCAACAAATATGTAAGATTTTATGCTACCTTTTTAAGCCGTTTGGGGAAAACCTCAGCGGACGGAAATTTTGTATTACCACATCGTAATTCTGCAGTTCATGTTGATAGAGCAATAGGTTGTAGAAAAGTATGGAGGAAGAATTTGTACTCCCTTGGTCGGTTGTAGGGAGGACTCATAGAAAACTTTCGAAAATGCCACATAAGATACTCCACCCTCAATTGTGCTACCCTATAAAATAGTAAATCTTGGAGTATCGGCCCTAAACTATAGGAATGAAGCGATGTTTTGTTTCCCTTTTTTACCGATAACTTTCTTTTGATAATGAATCATATTTAATTAATTTAGGAGCTTCTTTACTTCCCCAAACACCGAACTTTAGAATACTCCGGCTTTTGTCAAGTTTACCCGGCTCCATAAACACTGAACTGTTAACTTCAAGCCCTAAAAGTATCCGACCTCGAACTATAAAGAGTAATCCCCCCGGGCAACCTATCCTCACCGGGGATTTAACACCGACCACTATTTTTGTTGTGTCTAGTGAATTTGGAGCAAACTTCTTGTGAAACACATCAAATGTGAGCATTTTAACAACAAGGAAGTAGTTTAACATACAATGATTAATCGTTTAGTTTATTATATCTAAAATGCAACTTGTTTCTGAAAAACTTGCCGAACGTACAAAGTACAATACGTGCTGGGTTTGTGAGTGTTCTTTTTGAGATGAAAGTTTTCACCTCATAAGTCACAGACATTTTCATTGCATTCTTTATAATTTTTGATGAGAAAGAAAGCCAAAACCAACCCGTTTTTCCTCCTTATAAAGGTAATTGTTACAGTCATTTATTTTTTTGGCAACGACCGTGTCCAGCAAAAAATGGCAGTTAATTTTATGACGTAAGCTTGTTGTAATGGTGATTTGCTGAGGTGAATGCAAAACGCAAGTTTGATACCTCAAAGCATTGGATAAATTAACGAAAAATTCTGACTTATTCAATGCATTTTCATCAATTTTTTGTCCCGTTCATTTCACTTTTCTGTTATTGATTTTTGACTTGTTAATCGAATCGCTGAATATGGGCAGCCTCGAAAAACATGGTTTGATCAAAACTTACCAGATGAAGTGCAGCTAAAAAGTACAAAAGCTCTTGCTTCGAGATGATATAAAAACTCCCTTTATTTCCCTTTAAAAAATATGCTTTAATTGTATTTTTCTCGCGAAAACTAAGAACTGGTATTGTTTTGCTGTATTAGATCAATGGCTGTACACATAGATGAAACATAAACTGTAGCTGTAGATTCATTACATTAACTAATGTTCAGGTCACTCTTGCAGGTTCAAGCGTGTATATTATCTGAATCGCAGGATTGTTTATTCGCAAGTCGGCGTATATGGCATAGTAATGGTAAACAGTACTAGTAGCAAAAGAACGAAACGCCATTTGTTTTCCTATCTTGAATTAAAAGTGATTAAAGCTAACCGGTAGGCATTAGAAGAAGAAGAGTACAAAGGTTTCTTGTTACGAGTCTCGTGACGTGTACGTCTTGACCTTAATAAAACAGTTGAAGCGGTTGACGCGATCTTTGTTGTGGTCAATTGAATTGAATTACAAAGGTATGGCGTTTTACCAAACATGTCACAAAATAATTTTCGTCGTTTAACTTTCTCGTAATTCTAAGGTAGCAGAAAAAAAGAAAAGCTTTGAAGAGCCTCACTCAAATTTATTCTCTCATTTTTTTTGTTTTATAAGACTTGCTTTGTAATTGCCTGTTTGTTAGTTCAGAGCCGCTGCCTGGTGGTGCCTGGTACAAGTGACGATTTTTCCTTCCGATACCCTCCAGTCGCCCCCAGACTCCGAACAATGACAAAACATCATGTACCAGAGACCCATTGTAAAATCTCAGCTTTAGGTGCCGATGCCTCCTGACATCCAAGTAATGTCCCCTTTTCAACAAAGGCTCGATTTAGTTCAAAAGCCTTAGAAGTAGAGCAGCATCATTCTGGTATACCATTTTAAGATCCCGCTGTGCAGTGTTGAAATTAGCAGACCCCCAGTTTTTTACAAAAATTCAGAATGAGAAAACAAAAAAATTAATCAGCAGACATTGTCGTTTTCTTATGCTATTGGCTACCTAACCCACTTACAATGGCTGGTCTTTGCGAAGATTGCCTCAGCACGACAAACTCTATATTACTCCATCACGACACCTCAATGTTATCCCGATCTAAGTTGCGTTCAGGGACGCCGAAAAGGAGGGGAGTGGCGGGAACTGCGGGGGGGTTTCATCAAACCAACTTTTTGCGACACAATAAAGAGAATAAGTGACAAGCGTTTCTCAAGTCACTAGTTAGTCCACCCTCCCCCTTTTCAACTTAAAAAATATCTCCGGTGTCTCTGATGTTACATTTATTTCTGCAAAAGATCAAGAAAGATGTACGCAAAGCTCTTTGAAATGTGCACGATATTCCAGAGCGGCATCAGTCATACCGTGAAAGAAAAATTTTAATGATTGGGTCATCATAACCTTATGTCTCCATCACTATCACGGTAATAAACAAAACAGAAAACCAAACACATGGCCAACAACTTGCTCTAGGGTGTCTTAAAAGCTTCTGTAAAATGGAAATCTTGTTCGAGTTGGTTCTGGACAGCGACCCTCTCCCCTTATTTCACTGCCCTATTCGGAACTTTTCTTTCCTGAATGTAGGTTTTAGTTGTGCTTGCAGAAAGAAACTCTTTGTAACTGGGGATAACGATGTGCGACTTAAATCGCAAAAACTAAAGACCTAAGCAATAATCCTGTCATGAATGATTTTGACGATGTTGAAATTTCAATTAATAGTGGGGGGGCAGAAAGTGCCCGCGCCGACTTCAACCGTCGAGAACTTTCTTGATATTCAAGATATAGCCACCAAATTTTGATGATTTTTCCTAAAATTTATCGGAGAGCACAATTTTAGAAAAAAATTGAGTCAAGTGTAAAACGTAAAATGGCAACACAATTTTCAAAGTCATGTTTTGACAAATTTTGACCTTTTTAAGATTTTCTTGCAAAATTTAACGAAATATTTCAAATAACTGATATTTCTTAGTCTTGAAGTAAGTTATGGACAATCTTGAAACAAAGGTAGCTTTGCACGTGATATGTGACGTCGTAAGTATTGCGCAATACCATTTTAAAAAATCCCTGAAGATGGCGGCCATATGTTTTGCACTGTGTCAAATTTTGGAAGTATTTTTGGCAAATCAGTGTTTTAGAACGTTGAAAACAACGCATAAAATGATTAATAACATTTTTTTAAAACAGTGTTTTTTTAACGAAATAATAATGTTGCAGTTTACGAGCTACTGCGATATTTGAACACTGAAATTTGTTTAAATACTGTCATTTATAATAAAAGCGTAGTTTTATTAGTTTTTGATAGCATTGATTTGTCATTTTTTGTAGTCCGGAACGTCCTGAACGTTTCTGTTTCCGATCAGCAAGATTTGATAGAAACGCGAAATACATAAACATACAATAAGATTACTTTTATTCCCTCTTTGATTTCTCTTGTGAGCGGCCTCCTAGAAGTCGAATGTATGTCGCTATCATAATCAGTGACAACGCAGGATAGTAATGCTTTCATTATATTTTAATTGTAACCTATTGCTGTTTACATTAGTGTTTAAATGAAGAAAATCCGTCAAAATCCGCAAAAATTAATTATTTGGGGCAACAGCCACGTGTGCGATCCATGCCTTAATTGCACTAAGAAGCTCGCTTAGACCTTTGTCACGCTTTTGAAAACATGGCGTTAGCACTCTGTAAATGCCAGAAATGAAAAGAACAAGTCAGAATTAGTAAGTACCAGAAACTTGGTGATTTACTACTGCAAAATGTGGCACTGGTAAAGTTTTTAAAAACAGAAATTGTAACAGGGAAGTCTGCATTGGACGGGCATTCATGCCCTACCAGCCTCGTTCCCAATGCAAATTCTCATAAATTATCTTCAAAAACCTCACCAGTTCAACCGTTTTCAATACTAAGCCCCCATATTTTTGGTATTTACTAACCCTGACCTACTCTTTCCATATCTGTCATTTACTAAGCGATAACACCATGTTTTCAACTAAATCAAAAAATGTGCGAAAGGTCTATTGCCAAAAAAGTACGCTTATGCTAAATAGGCATAACAATTGTTTTAGTAAGACTCCGTAAGAAACTGTTGATTGACAATCATCCACATCTTTACAAGCGTCTGGAGTGAATGTTTACCATCCATTTCTAGTAGTAGGACGACCAAGCTAATTTTGCTAACAAATTAGCCCCGCATGATTTTCCAAATAGTTCAACGTAAAAGATTGAGCTTTGGTACGTAAACTGCCTTGGATTAGCTTATGACTTTCCATTACAACAATCAATTAAATTTTAATAAAGTATTGTTGCTATGGTACGGGTTGTTTCACAGCACGTCCGCCATCTTGGCAATTGAAAATCATACTAATATGGTTACTCGGATTTTTTCAAGACTTAGCGTCATAACGCGTTTTATTGCCTCGTTTAACGCAATTGTAAACTAGTTCTTGACTCATCTAGACTATAACTAGAACATGAAACCTTCCAACACATAAAATTGTCCCTATAGCCCTTTCTACTAGGTCCAGTGTTCAACAGAAAGGGGAGACCGCGGCCCGTCCGGCCCTTTCTCTAAATCCGCGACTAGGCAGTGATGTCACTTATTAGTGATATAACATTGGTGTCAGCTAAAAGCGCTGTGACAGCACTGTTAACTGGCAGCAGTTTGACCAAGAACGTCAAGTGACAGCACGGTGACAGCACTGTCAACGTTCAACATTACTTTGACATTGCTGAAATTTGACAAAGTGCATCCCCCCAGCCCATATAGAGTTAAATCAAACGCCGATAAGCATGCACGTCGGACATGACAATTCATTCTCGTCCTCAGCAAAACAAACGTCTTATCTGTCTTGTGGCAAGAAGGCGCTTTTTATTATCTGAAAAGAACACAGGCTTTAAGATGAGATTGCTGGTGATAAGCATAGTCTTGTTTCAGATTCTTTTTGAGCAAACAAAGGTGAAGAGAAATGGAGCTCGAGGTGGAAGACTAAGCAGCTAGAAGGGCATAAGGTTAACGGCGAGAGCAAAGAACCCTTCACACGAACCATATTTTCTCTCAATTTCCAAAGGGACGCCGTTGCGGGACACGTCGCCAAAGAAATTGCGCGTGTAACATCACCTCTCTACCATTTGTCTCGTAACAAAAAGTGTGAGGCGAGGTGCAGGGCTAAGAATGCAACATCTCTGCTCACAGGTTACGTAGTTGCAGGGTATGCTTTAAGTTTAACAATCTCTACTTTTCCTAACGTCAAGAGCGCAGTCGTTTCGCCTCTCATTCCGAAATTTTATCTAAACTTGCAAAGGCGGGTCCGTAATGTCAACATTGCACAGCGGGATCTTAAAATGGTATAATAGAATATTACTGATCTACTAATAGGCCTTTCGAATGAAATCGAGCCTTTTTGAGAATTTAGGGGCTATGCATTACTTGTGATTGGATGTCAGGACGCATCGTAACCTAAGACTGAGAGTTTACGTCGGGCTTTTACAGCATGATGTTTTGTATGACAATAAACATGCAGTTAATCATTACTTAGGGATTCGGGAGAGGGGCCTGGAGCGTAGAGCACTACTGAAAGGAAAAATCGGCTATCAGTTCAAAACGAGCAAGTTTCAAGGGGGTCTGGAGGTATTTCCACCACAAGTGTTTGAAAATATAGAGCGCCTGAATATGCAGTAGCTTACTGCAAGTTTAAACGGCTCTGGACTAACAAAAATGCAATTACAAAGCAAGCTTTTAAAAAGAATAAAACGTATGAAAGAAAAAGAGCTTTTCTTCCTTTCCGTTACCTTTGAACTACGAGAAGGTCCAACCACAATTATAGTTTTTCTACAACATGTCTGGTAAAATGCCGTAACTGTACATGTATGATTCAATTCAACTATAAACCATAACATAGTTCAAATTAACCAATTCAACTGCTTTATTAAGGTCAAGTGCACCAAAATACGTACACGAGACATATAACATAATCTTCGTAACGAGAAACCTTTGTACCCTTACCCTTCCTGCGCCCATCGGTAACATTTAATCACTTTCTTTTATTCATGTTAAAAAAAGAAATCACTTTTCTTTCATTCTTTAGATCATTTTCCCGGTACTAGTACTGTTTGCCATTCATTTGTCAAATTTCGCTGACTTGCGAAAAAACAATCCTGCGATGCACATAGTATACACTCTTGAACCTGTAAGAGTGACAAAAAGTAGTTCAAATAGTTACAAATCTGTTGTTTCATCCATATGTGTAACAATTACTAATTCTAAAGAGTAAAAGCTGGTTGATTTTGACCCTCCTAATATTTTTATCATCATTGACAACTTAATTAATGTGTCTGCATTCCTAACGTACCGCAAGTTCATGGTATAGAACAAACCAATAGCGAAATCGTCTATGATCAGACACTAACATTTCATGTGTGAAACCTTTCGTCTTTTTTAAAAAAAAGGAACAAAAACGCACATATTGTTTTGTGTATGTTCTTTTCATGAATAAATTAAAAATTAAAAATTCATAAACTTTACGTCAACTTAATGTGTTTTAAAGTGTGCTTGTAAACTAGTTCGTTGATGTTAAAACTCTCACATTTGCTGTGTCTCATATCAAGTTTGCTCCATTTTACCGAAAATGGTAGAAAACACAGAAAAAACTATTCATCGATGTTAAATACCCGGTGAAGATGGGTATCCTGGGCGGACTACTCTTAATAGTTGTGGGTCGGGGTTGACTTGGCAAAAGCTGAAGAATTTCAAAATTGGTTGATGTTGGGAAGTAACGAGGTTCCTAAACTAAAACAGTATGAATTCGCTACCAATCTAAACACTTTGCTTAACAATAAAGTAGATTACAAAAGTGGCGCTTAGGCCCTTAAGTTTAGGGGTGATTCTCCAGGATTGACATTTTTATAGGGTTGTTGAACTTTTTCCAAATTTCTGGTAGGAGCCAACCGTACCACCACGTAAGGGAATGCCTACCTCCCGCCTACGCAATTTTCCCTTTCGTAAACGGTCCATGCCATTTGTAACGGTCGATGCTATTTCGAACAACAGTCTATTGTCGTTTTCATGAAGAAGACAAAGTCATGATCGCGGAAACACAAATTATGCTAACTCTGACCCTAATTCTAACCCTAATCCAAGCCAAAACTAACTCTAAAAGAAGATACTAAATGAAATTAAAGAAACTAAAAGCTAAGTAAAAAAAAGCAAAAGGACTACCGTGTCTTGATCCCGTGATTACTAGCACGCCAGTCTCTTACACTAGAACCAACAAATAGAATCATTACCATTCACAACTTTTTACCTATGTGTCTCAAAAATGGCATCGACTGTTGTACATGTCATCGACCGTTTACGAAAGGGAAATTGCCCCGCCTACTTCCTTTTGTATATAAAGAAATGATATCCTATCGTACTACCACTGGAACCATGGATTTGATCTTCAAAAATTTTCGTTGGTTGATCTTTTCCCTCTGGCAACTAAATTGGGCAAAATACATATTAGAGAGAGACACTTACGAAATTTTTGACCTTTTAAAGGCACTTATAGCGGATCTCTAAGTATTTGTACCCCTGCTGCTCAATGCACCTTGTAAAACTAGTAAATTCAGCCATACAGGAAGTTCGTCGTTGACAAGCTGCAAGTTGTTGACGGATAGGATAAAAGTGGCACCACCTAGAAAAGAAAAACAGTTATTATATAGTAAATGTGCTCAGTTTGTGGCTGTCTCCTCCCAAAATGTTCTGCTTTACGTCTGGGATATACCAAAGCCGAAATTAACCCTAGAATGGCACAAAATTAAAGAATCCTACTGATGCTAGTAATGAATCGCATAGTAGGGCTGAAACTTGCAAGCTGATTGGCTAATCACCGAATAGCTGAGAAGGTGATTAACATGGAACGCTAGTAGCTCAGTATGCACTGAGTTGAGACTGCAACACTTTTCTGTTTCAGCTTAGTTTTGTTTGTTCACTCAGTACTACACCAGGTGAGGCACAGTGGAATACAATGCCTGATTTCCGAATTTCATAGATTTTTCAAGGAAACAATAACAAAAATGAAAAAGAACTTGAATCAACTCGTTTTCGCGCTGTTAAGTAGCTGCAAAGTTCGTTCTTGGGGAACAATTGCAACGGCCAATTGACAGCAAATCAAAAAATTGACTATGCCTGTAGACAATAGCAGTTTTCTAGCTTTTAGATAAAACTCTTTTATCTCATGTAGGACTCTTCACTAGTGCAACTTTCAATATTTCTCAACTAACTAACAGTTCAGTGCCAACATTCTTTGAAAAACTTTTTTAAGAGCCTCAAAATGTTTGCATCATGTTGTCTGCAATGTTATGCACTTTCGATTTTCAATTTATGATCCAAGATTATTGTTGAACTGATATTTAAGATGCTAAACTGCCGGGTAAATGCAGTAACTTCTAGCAAAATGTTACAAGCGAACGCGTACGTGCTTGACACAGCTTTGCTAAAGACGGGAATAAGTTTTCCCGCCGTTTCTTAATGGCGATACGCACGTGTATTCACCGGCTTCAAACACTCAAGCTTGCCAGATTCATCCCTGCTACATGCGATATCATTTTCCTCGTGAAATTTTATCGTGGCATCTTCTCGTCAGGCAATGGATTTTTCTGTATAATTTTGAGAAAACGTCTTGTCTTATGTACCATTCAAGTACAATAAGTTTTTTTCGTTTGCCTCGACAGTTGTGCAAATTGATATCAGTCTTGGCTTTCTTTTGGGAAAAGGGTTTCCTGCTCTTTTTGTCTGTTGTAGTTCAGTCTTACATCTGAATTTAAATTATTGAAGCAGCACATTGTGTTTCAGGACCTAAAAGCACCTTGATCACAATTCTGAAAAAGACACCCCTTGGGATTCAGCCCTTATCCTCGACGATGCAGGTAATGTCACTGCTGCCATGTGTGAGTTGTTCAACAATGTAATAAATACGATGCCGCGTTTAACTTGTCAAGTTTAAGTCAGAGTAAGTGCCAGATTGTTCCTTTTAAAAAAAGCAAACAAGGCAAGTGCCTAAACGCTTGCTGTCGGAATATATTTATGGCACTACGGAAACACCACACATAAAGGCTGAAGTCAAGTTTTTAAGTTCATATACTAAAGTGTAGTCGAAAAACTACCAACACCGGCTGTTCGAAAGAGCGTGTTAAAACTAGCAATATTACAAGTTATTTAATTGGTATCTTGTATGGAGGTGACATTGCAAATCAAAAACTTAATCTTTGTATACAATTCACTCTCAGGTGTCGCGTTGCGAGGTTTTGTGCAATTCCTGCACTCCAGGAGTGCAACATTATTTTGCATATCGCCACAAAAATGTCTTCAAAATTATTATTTTTAATTTGCAATATACAATATAGCAAGCTAAATGTTGGTACATTTTATAATTTTACAGTCACATCAGGTCAAGCGTTTTACCCAAGAACCAAGAATTGGTTTTGTTGTTCAAAATCTAAATCCATTCTTCATTCAAACTTGTCAAATTTAGATTGAAAACCGGACTTTTCGAATCAATCCCTCGGATTGAATAATTCTGCAAATTTGGTTTGAATATCCAACAATAGTTGCCTTGCTGAATGTCTTACAGGTGACGAAGATGACACGAACTGTTTACGAGCATACATTTTTTCCAGTGCGAGAGAGATTATATCTTACGAGTCATGTTCAGTCGTCAGTGGAATATCAGTGTTTACTGACGTTCTTTTATTTATAAACTTCTTAGAAATAACAGAACGGATTTTCTATGGTCTCATAACTTACATTCTGGTCTCTTCGTCTGGTAAACCCAAAGACGTACTTCTACCAGCATAAGTGGCTAACTCGATATCAATCTTCCCCTCGTTGAGGCATTTCAGTTCACAAGGCCTATTTTTACACTTGATCGTATGGGCTGTAAAACAAACAAAGAAAAGGGGGGGGGGAGGGGATTTGATGACAGCTAACTGTATTACAAGTATCATTTTACAAGTACCATTTACTGGTCCTTAAACGTTTTTACGTTTTCACATCTAAACCTGAAGCAAGACACCAATGCAAATGAAACTTCCAGCACCTGTAGTCCATCAGGCCTGCGTAATAAACGTGATGTCTTCTTTTGATTGGAAAAAAGGCGTTTGGTAGCAAAACATCACAGCTAAGCCGGGCGAAATTTGACATCATTCTCGCTACATGCATATGTTTTCTTAAAATAATAGAAATCTTGCTGTGCCGTCCTTATGCCTGCTAACCGTCAAAAGAAAGGCAAAGGACCGATCGCGAACTGAAGTTCTACCTCCTTCCAATTAAAACGACAACTTCAAAAGTATGATTTGAGAGAGTTTGCTTACAAGACACAAGTACCAATTCATTCACCTTAGGCTTCACGCTTCTTCAGTGCAGAGCTTCAAAATCAACTGTCAGAAGGAAAAGCGCTTTGTTTTTTAAAATTAGGCATAGCAAGGCAGACTAGAGGTAGGCTGTTGAAAAGAGCAGGAGAATGAAGAAACCGCAGATAAAGATACCAGCGTAAGCAAATACCTTTTAACCAGCGAGTAGGCGATATTCACGAATTTGACTCTATATGGAAAACAACGGCGAATGTTTTCAATTTTTTTTATTCGACTTAAAATTTCTTTAAAAAATACTAAAAGATTTTCAAACATATTTGAAGTTCAAAGAAGCAAAAAGTGAAAAAAGACAGGAATGTAATTATGTTCCAATGTCGTTTTGGTTGGTCTTATTGCAGACTTAGGCCATGTTTTAGCGGTTACTTACACGGGCACAACTTTTAGCTTACAACATCATAAAAACGCATTCAATTCTCCCCGTTTGCAAACTGGGGAGGACAAAGTATATGGTATGATTTTCACAAAATTCCCGCACTAGTTCAAAACGCTGCAACTTTTTTAATATTATATCATATTAT
>JAOBYE010191216.1:0-17638 GCA_025403585.1 Parazoanthus swiftii
GCGAACTAACCGGGAACTAATAACGCTGTAACAGCGATGCGAACTAACCGGGAACTAATAACGCTGTAACAGCGATGAAAACTAACCGGGAACTAATAACGCTGTAACAGCGATGAAAACTAACCGGGAACTAATAACGCTGTAGCAGCGATGCGAACTGAAAACGCTGTGACAGCGCTGTACAAACAAGTGAACTGACACTGATGTGAACTTGGATTGCGGTAACAGCGCTGTCAGTTCGCATCGCTGTTACAGTGCTGTCAATTTACATCAATGTTTCACTAGTTTGTACATCCGGTAGCCCCGCAATATCTAAGGGAACTGATAACTATCAAGAAGGCCGGACGCTACAACTTACGGTCAATTGAATCCACAACATCCTAACTGACACAAGTGCTAAGTTTAAGAAAACACTAGGAGATAGGTCATTCACGGCCTCAGCATCTAAAGTGTGGAATGACTTACCCAACTAAATCCGGCAGGAGAACAATTTTGACACTTTTAAGCGCCTTCTTAAAGCATTTTTTTAAACAAGCTTATTCGGATTTTATTTAGTTATAAACAAGAATTTGTATATATATAGATTATATTTTAATATAATTGTAAATGTAGTTTTTATTGTATTGCGCATTTGATCATAGATTTTAATGTTAAAATGCGCATGCAATATAAGTAATAAAGATTATTATTATTATTATTGTTATTATTATTATTACTATTATTATTATTATTATTATTATTACATCGCTGTCACAGCGCTGTCAGTTCACGTCACTGTCACATCGATGCCCACATTACCGTAACAGTACTGCCACCTGCATCACTGTTACTGCACTGTTAATAACGTGACTGTTGGACCGATGTCACCATTATCGCTGTCACAGCGTTGTGCCCTTTTTCACAGTAACAGTACTGTGCACACTGGTGTACAGTGGTTGCCCGATCGATTCTTCCAGTATACATTGCAAGACAGCATGTTTGACGTTTTCAGTTCTGTCCTTCATTATGAAAATATAAGGCGATGTATTCTCGAAACGGGCTGCTATAGTCAAATATTAAAAAACGATGATACACTCTGAAAGTAAGGTAAAGACACTTTATTTTACTGATGGTAACGCACTCAGTTACATACATATGGTGTGCTCTCACATGTGACCCTCGCAAAACCGGGATTAACCTGCCTTTTCGAGAAGTGTGAATTATTTTAAGTCCCCTACAAGATATTGTTTCAGGAGACTAGATCAACAGCCTAACACCCCTGTTCGCGGACGCGTTGTGGCGAAGTGGATTGCACAGAGAAGTTCAACCCTCGACCAGGCCGGAGATATATAATGTTGAACCCGGTAACTCAGTCCTTGTACCACAGTATTTACAAGACCTTTTCGAACCACACCCTATACTCTACGAGATTCGACTTGCCCAAACCTCGCACCAATTACTTGAAAAGTGCAGTACTCTACGCGGGGCTTCTTTGTGGAACTCCCTACCTCGAGATACCGGCCCTTTGCTTTTCGCCATGATCAATTGGACAATTCAGAAGGAAAGTTAACGAACAATTTTAGCATACGTATTGGAATTTCACATTGCAGTCTTGTAAATCAGTTATTGTATTTTTCATACCTTATATACAATGTGTTTACTGAAGGTTTACTATGAAAATGATAGAAACGATAACTTTTGTGTTTATGTGGAAAACAACCTTTAAGGTCAGGATAAACGCAGAATTTTGCTTAATTAACCTGTGTATTTCCCAACGGAAAACAAGGTAACGTCCAGTAAGTGTATTCGTGTTGGTCGCAATATCCGGGCGCAAAAATATTATTTGAAGCCATACACTAAACCCCTCGTAAGTGTGGGCTGACAAACGGGGGGAGGGATCGGATGGGGGTTCATTTCCGGGTGGGCTTACATAAAAACTTTCAAAATCATCAAATACTATCTGAAAAACAAACTTTGGTTAGCTTTGAAAACCTAGCACACCATGACATTCAACGCTGCCTAGAAATACATAAAAGGTGCGTTACAACAACGAAGAAACTTAGAGAAAAATGCCCCAAAATGATGTTGTTGTAGCAGTCCTGCATTCAGATTTTGGTTATATAGAGTGACGTCTGTTACATGTATCTCTAAAACAAGAGATCCGACATCGAATCAGTGTTCTACAGTTTATCTTACGTCGTTTGGTTGTTTGCATTCAAAAGACTTTGTCGGAATACATTACATGAGCCTATATATATATGGGGTCTTCGGTATCTTAGAATTCTTTGTGAAACGGAGTACTATTTTTCATAGCTGGTAGATGGTCTTATATAATGGCGGGCCTTATGACCGGGGGGATCTTAACATGGGCTATTACGGTACATAGGACAAACTTAGACACACAATCGACCCAGTCAAAGAAGCTAACTTTTTGGAACATTTCAGACATGCACAGAGTTTCGTGGGCAATCTACTAACCATTGCCTGAGACCTCGAAGGTTTTGAAGTAAAATAATAATAGATCGCATTGCCGGTCCACATTTTTAAGGTTTTTGAATGTAAGACCTTCAAAAACGCCAGATTATGAAGACGTAGTTGCGTGGACACTAAACACTGGTACCTGTCACAAATTAATGTTGCGGATGCAGAAGTCTTCCTCCCGTATCCACCCTCGACCTCCACTCCCATAGCTATTTGTTAACAACCGAAAATAATGACTCTTGTGTTCAAATTGACCACCGAGGTCACCTCTTGATTCGTGCAAAGTAACAGTTAAGTTCAAAACTCAACATCCGTGTCACGTGCCTCTAGCCCGCCCCTGGCCGACATGTTGTAGTTTCACCGAAAACGTTAATCAAGCTAACCAATTTGATAAAAGTGATAGTTAAAACAAAGAAACATTGCTTGTCTTGCCTTCTTTGTTGAATTTGAAAGGTCAGCTGGGTAATTTTTTTGTCCTAAAAAGACAACAAGGATTGTCTTCCTACTTTTCTGTAAAAATGGAATTACGAGCTACAGTTCACGCATGCGTAGTTGTTTTTTCTATATTTTCCCTCACCCAAGGCCCTATTAAAAGCTCGTTTGTACCTTTGCACTGAAGTCATCATACAAATTACGAAGCATACATAAAAAACTGTTTTAATTAAATGATCTAATATTTTTTGTGGAAGGAAATACGAAATTATAGAATATAGGCAGTACGACAGACTGATCATTTAGTTGATGACAGCGATGTCGTATGAATTTCTGAATTTAATTAAAATCGTTCAATATAAACTGACTTTTATTAAATGTATACGTGTGTAATTCATCAAATTCAATCAATCTTTCTTTTTTTTTTCTTTTTTTTTTTACGGCCAAAAGCCGCCAGCTCAGCACCTGCACTCTTGTTGCGTAGCAACGATGCCGCGCTTGGCCCAAAAGCAAGGCTGGAAGTGGAGCAATGCCGCAAGTCCTCACGGGAAACTGATCAGTTTGGCAAAATGGCGGCGAGAGAAGAAACAGTTGACAGCAAAGAAGACGATTCGGGAAAGAAGAAAGACAAGGACTATGCTGTAAAAATAATATGTCTGGGCGACAGTGCTGTTGGAAAGTCGAAGTGGGTAGATTTTGCTTTTCGATCAGCCGCGCTGTTGTAACTTGTACAACTGCTTCCTCGTTAATACGTTTCCGGGAAGCGGCTCCGAGTTTGCTCTGCTTTCCAAATAACCGGCGTCTTTTTCTTACAGATTGGTAGAGCGATTTCTCATGGATGGCTAGTATCCTTTGTAGACTGATTGTTTGTTTAGTTAAAATTAGCTCCTGGCACAGCTAAAGGGAGATGTTATTGAACAAATGTGTTGATCTATAATTAAATGACCACAGAAAGATTTGAAATCTGTGCAGTGGCTCGTTTCATGTACGTAGTTGAAGCGATTTATGTGCTACCCTTGTTAATAATAACGATATGGAAACTTGTTTAAACGAAGAGATGTTTTATGCCGTTTATTAATTTTCTTTTTAACGTTGATATAAAGACATGATAGCAATATTCATGTGTGTATCATGTTTTGTGCTATTTATTTCTTAATATCGGCCCGAGATTTACAAACATTCATGGAATATTTTTTTTCCTAACGGATAATCTGCAGTACTTAAGATACTAGAGCGTAAAGTTGATATTTTATAGGTTCCTTTATTTCAGTGACTGATTTCTGATGAAATCATATTTTTGTTAGATTTATTTGGTCATGAAGTGAGAATTGCAAAATTTATTTGGAAAATTGAAGTCGCCGACTTGAAAATCTTTTGTCTGAGAAAAATGCCTTTGTAAATAGATATATTTCGCTTGTTCTTTCTGGTAATCAGCCGCATACATGAAAATATAATTCATTCACAGAGAATATAAAACTTATAATACACATATCCATGTATTCAGACCACTGATTAAGAAAAATATACGAGATAGTTCAAAATAACTTTGAAACTAATACTTTGAAAGTACAACAAAGAATGTAGAAATTGTTTTTCATGGTTTTTACTTCGGTTAGGTAAATGGAGTGTAGAGATTTTCTTTCTAAAGACTTAATCATATAAACATGATGGCTGTAAAAATACTTCCTGTTTTAATTACAGTTGTTAAAGATTTCACTGAAGTGTCATAAATTCTACCAGAAGTGGTTTGAAGAAGTGTCAGGTAAAACAAAGCTGGGATTACTTTTTAATCTCCTGCACTGAAATTCTTTGGTTTGTTTGTGTTAATGAACTATCACAGACAGCTGACTGTGTCTCATGAGATTATCTGAAAAGTAAGAAGTCTTAGCTTAGTTGGTCTGTATCATAGCTTGAGTATTTGGAGTGACAGGGACAATCTCTAAACAAAACATTTCTAAGTCAACAACAAGGCAATGATTTTGTTGTACAGAAACTAAGGGAAAATCATATGGATCTGAGAATGTGTTTAAACAAGGAAAATTTAATTTAAAGATTTCTTAATTTGACTAAAAGATTCTGTTTGACTTTTTGCTCCATATGCAGTTTACTGTTAATGACTAGATTTTTATTTATTTATTTTTACATCCCCTAAACACTTACTAAAGTACTACTGTAATATTGTTACTAGAAATAGCTGTTACTGCAGCTGCCTCTGCCTGGTGTGATGTTCAATTTTATGAAGTAAGCATCAAAATAGAAATTAATGCTTGGTTTATGGATTGACTTACACAGGCTTTATGCTTGATAAATAAGTTAAGAAACAATTATGTAACAAGAATCACAATGTTACCATGTACCAGCTACTGACAGATTCATGTTTTATTTTATTTATCTCATGAGTAAGGGTTGCTCAACCAGCTTGCTTGTCTTTATGTAGATGCGAGTCAGTGCAAGTTTTGACATGTTCAAACTTGTGTTCAACTTGCGTCTTGTTTTGCTACTGATGAACAACTGTGTTCAAATTTGAGCTTGCTCAAAGTCAGTGCAAGCAGGGGCAATTATTACATAACTACTGCTGTACTAATGATAATAATAATTATATTATTTTATAGTAATAGGATTAATTTATTAAGAGAAAGCCCCAAAATGTGGTTTTCATGTAATATAAAGCTGTTTCAAGATTATAACCTTACTGGTTACCCCCAAATTTACGTGCTTCAATATAAGTTACTTAACATTTATTTATTATTATTATTATTATTATTTTTATTATTATTATTTTTATTATTATTATTATTACTAAGTTGATAATATTATTTTGTACCATACATGTACATAAACATATCTACTTTTTGATAACTTGCTATTTTTTATAATTATTTAAAAAAGTGATTGCAAGTTGAAACAATATTTGCCTAGGGTGACCATCTGAGTTGATTATCTCGGTCTTACGCATTTTAATGTTGATTGCTGAATACTTGTTGGTCATATCTGAATAATTCTGGAATATAAATAAAACACAAATAGCACGAAGTATTATTATACATGAAAAAACCTCCAGATTCCTTAATGCACATTCTAGCAAACCCCAACAGCTATCTACGTATGCATTAACACTGTTTCAGTATAGGACTCATGTTGAAGATAAAGATGTTCGTGTTGGTGAGTACATGATTGCATCATTATTTTCTAGTTATCAGATAAATTATATGTTATATAGTTTGTGCCCGTGCATGAACACATTGTATAGTTTGACCTGGTTGGGTCAAACGATTAAGTGATACAAATTTTCTCTAAAAGAAAATAGTTACTGGTAAATTTTTTCGAAGACTATAGTGCAAAAACAGTGTAAACTATATGGTTTTGTTTAAATAGTTTAATTCACCCAAAGTTTATGAAGAAAAAGGAGAAATAAATTAGGAGAAATGAAAACTTGATCAAAAATCACATTGTTTTTCCATCAGTGTCTATCCTGAAAAGTCCTTGAATTTAAGTCTGCAGCCCACCTGACCTGGTATAATTTTTTCCGATTGATGGATTTTTAGTCAGATAAATATTAGACATTCAAAGTTTTTTTGTGAGGTTTGTCCCTGAAGTTTGTTCTATGTTATTATAATGTGGAATGCTGACTGTTTTTGCATTCAAGTTATTGTTAAATATTAATGCAGAAGTTTTCTGCAGTTTCCCTATTGTTAAAACTACTGAAGGGAAGTGGGTGTTTGTGTGTTTGGGAGGGGGATATCAGATAGCACAGTGTTTCACATATACCACGACCTTAACAAAGCTCTACAGGCCTGGACAATAACTGAAAAAAGTCCTGAAATTTTGTTCTGACCAAAGGGGGAGAACCCTGTATGTTGATTTATCGTTGATATTAATTGTTCATGTACCAGAGAAGGTTGGCCAACTGGAACACTTCCAGTACAGTTATTTTTGTTTGATTTAATATATTAAGCGGGAAATGGCCCTTATGTACAGGGGTGCTGGGGTCCCACCCTCTGATGACATCCCTGGGATGTGAAGAACTGTTTCTAGAGTTTGAAGACATTTCATCTCCCAATTAAGAAGATAGCTATTTAGAAAAAGGAGTTGAAGGATTTTATAATTTTGTCACTTTGTAGTAGATTTGGTGGATTTTAGATTTTTTCCTAGTCTCTTGAAATCCTAACTTGGTCTTTCCTGTGATGTCATCATGTTGTTACAAAGCTCTTCCCTTCTTGGTACCTAGTGATGTCATAGATCTATAACAAGTCTGATGTTTATGAGTGAGATTGCAGTGCAAGTCAAATTTGGATATTGTACAATCATGTATATTAATCTTGTAGATTTCTGGGACACGGCTGGCCAGGAGAGGTTCAGTTCAATGCATCCTTCATACTACCACCAGGCTCACTCCTGCATACTGGTAGGTGTCCTTGATTCCCTAGGATTTGGCACAGGTAAAACTGCCAAAAAATATGCTGGCCAATTCTTCTGACTAATTCCACAAAAACTTAATCGGCCGGCTAATTCCAAGGCAAATTTACGATTGGTCGGTTAATTCCAACGGCTAATTCCACACCACAAAAACTGGCCAGCAAATTTCACAACCAATTTCACAGCAAAGAAATTGGCCGGCCTATCTCACAACCAATCTCATGCATAATTAGCCGCCAAATTCATTGGCGAATTTCACATGAACGCTGTTGGTTTTACCCATTTCGCAGTGAATTGGGAATTGGTCGGACTATTCAACGAGCGAATTTCACCGCCGTAAATTCGCCAACCTGTTTCACAGCAAATTTTTCAAATGGGCATTTACATTTTAGTACTTGGAATATGATGGGAAAATTGGATTTATTTCAGAGGTCCTTGGAATCTTTTCTTGTGAGCAGAGATTTCCCGTATCCTAATAGGCAACAGTGTGAGCAGTGAAATAAGACATAAACTTGAGTTCACATGGATGTGGTTTTATTTGGCAAAAACTTATATATAGAGCATTAAACACTCACAAAAAATTTGAACCAGTAAAAATCCAAATTAAACTACATTGTATAAACTAAAGGATAAATGAAATTTATTACAACAAATAAATGTCAATCTATAAAATTCATATTATTTTGTGTGTTGGTGTAACTGTGCATACAATGTACATTTATTTGAGAAATGGTCTGTGCTTAGCGTGTGTCTATAGATAGAGTTATGGATGCACATGGGAAGTTGGGAGCGCACGAGAGAAGTGTTAGAGTGGTACAAAGTGAAGCCAAGTGCTTCTCTAGCTTCTCGATTGCTCTTCCAGCTTCCCAAGTGCATCCATAACTCAATGGATGGACAGCTAAACTATGGACCATTTCTTTTAGAACACTGTCACTTGGTGGTCTTTTTTGTTGTTGTTTTGGTTTTGCAATTATATTTCTTCCATTTCCATGTCATTCAGGATTACAAACTGCTGTTCACTGACTGGGTTACTTGAAAAGGAAATCCATCGGCTTTACTTAAATATTTCGTTTTCCATTTGAAAGCTTTAAGTTTTTCCAATTGAAAAGCACTTTTTGTTTACTTTTGTGTGTTGTGATTTAAAAGACACACAGCATGCATCTATTGAGTTGTAGAAGCATGCTCGCACCCTACAAAAGCATGCTTGCACCCTACAAAAGCATGCAATAAATTGCCAGCTATGTTCTAATTTTATTTAACCTTGTGGGTTGGTTGCAGTAAATATAGAGACTGAAGTAAATTAAAAATGTACAGGCAATCATAATGCTGGACTGAAATTAAAGGCAAATCAGTAACTGATCAATAGGATACCAAAAATGTGTGCAATTTTACACATTCAAATGGTTTTGACTCTTTTTAACTCTATAACTGTCGCAAAACTGTAACATGGCTGTTGTACATGTAGTCTTTTCTTTCATGTTAACTTTATGTTAATGATTCACTTTTTTTTCAGGTTTTTGATATTACAAGAAAAATAACTTACAAGAATTTGGCCACCTGGTATAAAGAACTTAGAGAATATAGAGAACAAATTCCATGTATTGTTGTAGCAAACAAAATTGATGGTATCCTTTGAAATATTATCCCTTCTTACTATGTTTAGTACTGAGGAATAGCAAAGTTTGCTTTTTGTATAAGGTTAATCACTTTGTTTAACAGCTATGATATTAGCTTTTCTATGTTTACAGAGTACAATAAATTTCAGGTACATTGAAAACTTTCCCCATTGCTGTACTGTCTTCAGCAAGTAGAGTAAATAACTGATCTGCAGCCTTTCCCATCCCCCTCTCCACCAAGCTCTGGGGTCCCTGATTAAAGAAACATCCTCTTACTAGATAGATGCCCCCTAAACTCTCAAAACAGGAATAAAATAATATTCAAGAAAATACTGACAGTTAACTAGTCCTTTACCTGTATGCAGTATAAATTTTTAGAACAAACGAATGATTGAAATATAGCTTGATATTAGTAAAATACTGTATTCAAGAAAGAATATTAGGTCCATTATTTAAAATACATGTTTCTAATTGTGAGAACACCAGGATTATCCTGAGGTACTGTACTGTAATCCCCATGATGTCGCGTTTGTTATCCTTAACAATTTAACCATCTCAGTTGATTACAAGGTGACACAGAAGTGTTTCAATTTCCCCAAGAAGCACGGTTTACCTTTCTTCTTTGTGTCAGCATCAGATGGAACAAATGTAGTTAAGGTAAACATGTTTTTGTCATCATTTGAGGGTGTGACCTCAGTTTTTTGTCTGGCCTACAATTCTGAAGGTTTGTCATACTTTCTTCCACAAGAGAAGAGTCAGGGTAGCACTAGCACCTAATGAGCACAAGGTCTCACAGCACAGTTCAATGGTCATAACATTAGTCAGGAATGTATACTGTATTTAAATCTAGAAACACTAAACAAGAAAAAGTTTTGAACATCTGAGGAGGGGTCAATTGCCCCCCCCCTCTACTTTTGTCACAGTTTTGATTGACATGACATTTGGCACATATGATCAGTTTGGTTTGTAGTGTCAAATTGGTTTCCATAGCAACTGTGATGAACAATATTTCAAAATTTGGCCACCATCTTGGATTTTAAGTTTTTCAGATTTTAGTCAAGTTTGAATCGCAATAATAATAATGATATTCAATTTGACCCCCTCTCAGAGTTTCTAGGGTTAAAGGTCTATGGAAAAGGTTCAAATAGAAATATGTTTACTAGTATCAACTTTGTGCAACTGTCTGTTTCAACTCAAATATTCATAATTATACCTAGAAAATATGATTTTTTGCAGGTATTTCGAGAAGCAATAAAATTAGGTGTTCGATATAAAGAAAACTCAACAGATTTCATGGATGAAGTACTGAAAGAATTAGAGGTATGTTACTACTAACTAAAGACACTACATGTATTTAGATAGGCAGTGTTGAGATTTTTGAATAGTTTTTAAAAAAAGTTGTTTGATATTAATTTTTTGTATTTTAAATGAAGTAATTTATATATTGCCACCCAATCAGAGTGTGGTTAATGCATAACTTAAAAATTCTCGTCATATTTCTTTTACATAATTATATTAAGCAATAGTAGTGAGAACATGTATAAATATTTGTAACTTTTCTGGCCAAGTTGTCGAAGTTGGTATTTCTATATTTCTCATGAGCAAGGACAGAATTACGGGAGGAGCTGACAGATCCTGCCTCACCTTACCCCACCTTTTCATCAGCAGTTTTAGAATTTAAATTTAGAAGAAAAAGGTTGATCAGAAGAAAGTGCCTTTTGAAGCACAGATACCTTTTTTCATTGTGAACCCTTCCCCCCCCCCCCATCCTCCCCTCCTTCCAAAACTGCATTTTCAGTTCTTCCCTTTCTAAAGTTACTGGGTCTGCCCCTTATAAAAAGGTTATTTTTTTCATAATTTATGTGCTGTGCAAGCTTGTGAACTCTGGTGCTAAACAGAAATAAACTATTTTAAATTATTGTGAAAATGAATTATATATGACTTGATATCTAATAAGTGTTTTTTTGTTTTCAGAATTTTGATGATCTAAGTTTAAACCAAGACTCTGAATTTGATAAGAAAAGTGAAGAAGATGAGGACACATAGGTTCTTAAGATTCCATCCAAGATTGAGAGCTATCAATGAATTCTATTTAAAGTATGAACAGTGTGAGTGTGACTGCTGGAAGAATAATTTATTTCAGTAGAATGTTATTTTATTACATGTAGATATTTAAGGATTTAAACTAATCAGAGCACTGCTAACATTTCAAGTCAACTCATGGTTCAGAGCCACATGCGAATTGAAGCACCAAAAACAGTCAATCCATGCTGCCCAGGAAATTGAGAGGACATAATGCAGGGCGTTATGAGCTTCAAGTACATGTACATGCCTCGAAAGTTTTCCAGAATATCACATTTCTTCGCTAGATCTATACTGTCACCTGTATAGAATATGTAAACTGCCACAAAATGACGTGCCTTGAACTTAGACCTGTATTGTTTTCTTGACTCATGTATTTCAAATTTAAAGTGAGCATGACCATCTATTTAAGAGCTGTTGTTTAAAGGACCTTTTAGTTCACTTGGTAACTGTTCCTACTGCTTATTGTGTTCAAAATACCTTGTTGTTCTTAGGGGACACAAGTCTATGATTGCTGCAGTATTAGTAAGTAAAATTGGATTTCTCATCAGAATACATTGTATGCTGCGAGTAATCCTTCCTTATCAGCTGAGGTTGACTAGGTTAAACAAAACAAGTAGGAATTGGTAGCAGTTTTCTCTCCCAGTATATAAACTCGAGGAAAACTTTCAAACCCTGTGCAAAAACAAACTAGAATGCTAAACCATATGTGAAATGTATGATTCCCATAAAATGTTTAATCTGTACTATGTTTATTTCAGACCCCAACCTGTTTGTCCAGATAAGTAGTTGATGGTGGGCTCGTAAAACAGTGAAAATTGCTGAAAGGTTATCGAGACAAAAGTTAACGTAATATTATATTAAGTATGAATGAAATCAATGTAGGTTTTGACAGCTGCCAGTTTCACTAAGCCACCTCCATAGGGCTCTACTGCTCAATTTTTAAGGGGGAAGAAGAGATATGTAGGACCCCTGGGGTTACATTATGGTACATGGTTAAAAGAAAATTGATGAAAGGGTCGTTTTTTTTGTCTTAACCAGGTGCTTGGCATCTGAGATTTGTAGCTACCAAACTAAACAACTTCATTGTTTTGTCTTAAATCCACAAGAGTTTTTTCAGCAAGTTTCACCATCTTCCTAGCTACTTTTTTCAAGAGACTGGTACAAGACCTGGATCAGAACAACCGGCTTTTGGTGTAAGGATTAATTAAGTTTGGTGTTATTATTTTTTAGAGTTGCAGTTGGTTTGGGGGTCAGGGTTTTGTTTAGTGTAGATATTGTGGTCTGTTGGATTTTCTTCTGGCCATTCAGAACCAGATTTTGTACCTTCTGCTTTTCGAGTTAAGCTTTGTTATCAGGTATTAAACAACTTAGGTAGCAGGGTCAAAGCAAGAGGTAGGGCCGGGGGGGGTGTGCCCCCCCCCAGTTTTTTCCCCAGCAAATGTGTCAAATGTATCAAGCTCAGAAAATTGCCCTAATTTTGAGAAAAACTTGCCATATTTTACTAGTTTTAGACACTCTTATTTTGTTTCAAATGGCATTTAAAACCCAGGAAACACATTTTTAGACAAGCTAGTTTTCAAAATTTCCCTGGGGAGCATGCCCCTGGACCCCCATAAAAGGCTCACACCTTTGGCTCTTGGCAGTGCCCCCCCCCCCCAGTTTTCCAAGGCTTGCTATGGCCCTGGGTAGTATAAACCAAATACTGGTAGATTAGGTTTAAAGGTCCTTGGCGAGGTCTACATGGTTTACTCAAGTGTCAGTGGTCTGTTGAAGACCTGAAGTTTGACTCTCACACTGACCTGGTCTGACTTGTACTTTATAGGAAATTAATGCTTGTGTTAATTAAGGTGTTTGAAATTTGTGCAACTTAAATTAACATAATTCACCTGTTAATTTCACGGAGCATTATTTTCCTATAAGGTAATGCACTAAATTAAAATTAGATAACCTACCGAACTGAGCACAGTTGAGTTCACAAAAGGACTAGAAAAAACCAAAAAGTTTTCTCTATGAAAATTAAAACAACCGTATACAAAGAATTGTGTTATTAGCAGTACAGGTGGAGTGGTTTTGAATTACCATATGCTAAATAATTTATATCAAATTGCCAGATGATATTATAACCACTTGCAATAGAATTTACTTACCTTTATGGCTGTTAACCCTGGTAGCCAGAACAAGAATTCTCTCACAATGGGCCACTTCCGTAATATGTCCAAGTGGCCATAGACAAAAACTTCGATTTGCTGCATTGAAATACAAATTCAAAGTGCTTGTACATGGTCACTGGGGTGTACTGTATAATTTATATGAAAATTAGTGGTCTAAAACAGCCAAGGCCAGGCATATAGCTGGAGACTGACCAAAGGCAACTGGCATACTGGTCAAAGCACTCAAAAATTTTTCCTTACTGCTTAGATGCTCATAAACTTATCAAGGTAAAAATGAAAAGTGTGACCGAGAGGTGTAAATGAAGCCAAAAATCCAAATCCCAAAGAAATACCATATGTCAAAACTATACCCTGAAAACAATGATTTATTGTACATGTACATATAGCTTTTCCACAGTGGCTACTACGATTATCCTGCAGAGTTCAAAACTTCACCAATGAAAGTAATCTCAAATTTGTAGGTTGTTTTCAAAGATAAAGAGTTTTACTGGCTATTTTATAAATCTTGCCCTGGGACAAGACAGCAACACATTACTTTTGATTCAAAAAGCTAAACAAATACCAACCAGATTCTTGCAATGCCCAAAAATACCAGCCTAATTCTTTAACAACGAAAAAATACCAGCATTGTGAATTTGAAGCCCAAACTATCCACTTCATCTGCCCATCACTTCAACATCGGAGAAGCTACCAAGCGACAGACCAAGCTACATGTTCAAGTGTAGTACATGATAGTAATTAAAATTCTGGAGAAACAATTGTGGTCACTATTTTCATTGCTACTCGATCATAATGGTTTTAAATCCCTCCAGAAAAAGCTTTTATAAGTAGCTTAGATGTAGAAGTACATTATTGTGTATTTGACTGTATAAAAGTTAGTGCATAAGTTGTACAAAAAACAAACAGCCAAGTGAACATGATATCTGTTTGGTACAGTAATAATTGGCTCTGTGTCCATGTGCATTCTGAGCAGTGATGTAAATAAAGACTGCACAGGTTTGACCAGCAATTGGTAACAGGTGGAAATGAAGAAGACTTTTAAGTTCAAAAATGTACTGCATAGGTCCCAAGTTTTGGACGGCTCAGCACTGGTTACACATGTGAGTGCTCACTCCAAAGGTGCTGTGCAAGTTTCTCGGGGTTCAGGGGCATGTTCTCCTGTAAAAACTCGCCGAAATGCCATTTCCAGCATTTTGAGACTGTTTTGAAGAAAATCAGATGATCGTTCAAATGCAGCATTCCGAGAGCTGCCCTAATGTTGGCTAGTGGCACTTGTAGCTTTCATTAAGCAACATGAAGCAACCAGATGGTAAATTTGGTGGGGAACGAAGAATCTCAACACAATTGCAAGTTTCTTTTCTAGCCTGGCCGTGAAAGAGCCCTTTTCACCCTATCCTGTTTGTTGCACTCTAGCTACCAGGAGCAAACATTTTTAAAAAATGGATTCAAACAGCAGAAGACAAATCAAGTTCAGTTCTTCATTTAGTATGTTGATAAGTGCAGATGACACATCTTATTAATTATTGAATAATTTTCAACCCAGACTTCTCCCATTTGTCAACCCCTGCCCACAAAATTAATAATGATTGGTCCCTTCAAAGGCTTTTGTTTAAGACTTGGTTTAATACGGTCTTGTTGCTGGCAAGTACAAAACAATCAGCCAGAAGACCAGGATCAGTCCAATAAAAAACCTTAACCTAACCTTAACTTCAATCTGATCCAGGTTATAATTGCTCTATCATGGATTAGCCTGAGTTTCGGACTATCACCTTGGTGCTTCCCATTGGGGCACTTGCGGGACGAGTCTTTTCAAGCACTTTACAGCTTAATGCACCAGTGGTGACCACTCTGTAAATGCTGCTCAACCAATAAAATATGAGTATAAAATTTCTTCATCCTCAAGGTGACACCAAGACATACATTATTTGCCTGAGTTAATGAGAAGTCCTGTTAGTGAGTTTCTGATTGGTCGAGGAGAGTGATTTATTTGAATTAAAAAGCATGGGCTTACCTCACACTGGAGCATGAGACTCTAAAATGCTCAGACTCGTCTCTCAGGGGCCTCAATGGGAGGTGCCAAGGCAAGAGTCTGAAACTCGGGCTTTATATGGATATCGTACAACAAAAAATTATATAATTATTATTAGTTTCGAGTCACTCTAGCAGTGCATTTTTGTTCAACAATGGTCAGACTACTAACTGCTGATCAGACATTCTTTTTGTTCTATGAAATCATGAGATTCTTATACTTTGTTGGAGATCATAATGCAATAGGGGCATCTCCAGGATTTTTGCAAGGGGTGGAGGGGGGAAGGGTTCCCAAATATCAAAAATTTAGGTTGATCAAGATAATGATTTAGTTTGCTTTAAATATGAACTTTCATGTGCTTTCATAGTGAAACTCGGGGAGGTTTGCCCCTGGACAAGGCGAAAACCTTTAAAGGTCAGCCTATTTTTAATGTTGCGGCAAAAAAGATGCTACCATCATGCCATAGTAGCTTGGATGCAGGTTGACATGAAGTTTAGATTTCCACGGCATTCCACTTGATTTCAACATTCCATCAAGCATGACTAGCCCAGTGTAACCACAAGACAGAGCCTTATTGACATACCCAGATGCTGTAGCTAACAATTCATCAGAATTGAGTGTTGTGACCCATTTTCCACATGCTTCATCAAATGGCTCTGCTGCTTTGGAGAATCCATAAGGACCAGATTTGTCATGAGTGTGCGCTAAATCAGCACTGATGATGATAATAGTTTTAAATGACAATTGTGTTAATGCATCTTGGAGATGATAGCCGAGCTGTTGCAGTTCTGGTATCATAGTAACACTTTCATTGTATCTCCGACTTGGTTGGGAAATGATTGCAACTTTTGTTTTGTTCATAACTGCTTTGGCAAAGAAGAGAGGTACAACTTCTCCCCATCGCAGTGGAAAGGGCACATCCTCCTGTCCTGGAGCACCAAACGCACTCAAATATGACACTCTGTTGAGCTGTGACTTAAGGTTGGCAACCAGCTTTTTAGTGCTGGTAGTATCCATGGTAACATTTAGTTTATAACAGCAAGGTGGACATGCACAGTTGTCAGTATCGGCAAACCCCGAGCCTTTTGGGCTCAAATAGAACATGAAGTCTTCTGCGGCAGCAATGCCATGGGGTGTGCTTAGTACTATCAAGTCTGGCTGCATTGAAACTATCTGTTTCCCAACTTCTTTGGCAGCATAATGAACATGCCAGGCCATGGCCTTGGCCGTACTATTCGTGGTGTTGAAGTATCGAGGATCCAATGCCAGACCTCCTGAAATTCAAGGGGCAACTGTTAGTATCTTCCTCAGCCAGCAACAAAATGCTTTGTCAAGGTTCTGAAGAGAACTGTACCAATTTCTCAGGGGTTAGTCTTACCCTATCACCCAAGGTGGAACCCAGGTTAGGAAAATGATGACTGAGGGGGAGAAGGGAGGGGGGAGGGGGAAAAATTATAGTTAAACTAAACACAGATCTGAGACGGAGTTTGAGTCTGATATTGTTCTGAACCTGTTCTCAAATTTAGGAAATCTGAGCCTTGGTGATCTCAATTGTAAAGTTTACTCCTAATCTTATAAAGAAAAAAATGTTTACGTGCAACTACATTGAACCAAAACTATGATTGAACTGACCGTGGGGCAAGACGAACGCGCCGATTATGGAGGCTTCCGAAAGCTTCTGCTTCTCTAACATAGTCCCGATAAATAACAGAGTTAAAACAATCCACATGATTTATACGAATTATTTTGCATGCGTATATGACTTGGCGTCCAACTGTACTTTTAAGTTCGCGCACGTTCGGAAATGCTAGCAAGACTCGAGCTCAGTTGAGCGATTGGGAATCGATTATATTAGCCCCCCGATCGCTCGGCAGGCGTTCCTTTTTGTGGCGGACCAAGAATTTACTCTCCTGACAGAACTTACAGTTACAATCTCAGACGGGTTAAACTACTTAGTTTCTCACGGCAAAACGTACTTATGACCACTTATACTTTCTCATGGTAAAATCGCAAAACTTTATCTCTCTATCTCGCAAAACTTTATATCTCACTCGGCCTAGCTATAGCTATCGGTCTGGCGGCGGAAGTGGTTTCGGGCAGGAAGTGAAACCAAGTTTTGTCCGCCCCAGAGGAATCGTGGTATGCCGCAAGTCACGACACTTACGGGCCACGGTAACTTTATCATCGATAGTAACTGACCACTCGGCGAACTCGAAGGATAGCAGGGGGTCATTGAGAATGTCAAAAAACATACATATAGAATGTCTGAATGAGAAATGCAAACAACGGTGAACTGTGCGAGGGCTTTTTCTTAAAAACCTAAAACTGCTATAGTCAATATAGTAAACTAAGTATTGTAATAATAATAATAATAATAATAATAATAATAATAATAATAATAATAATAATAATAATAATAATAATAATAA
>JAOBYE010191549.1:0-17634 GCA_025403585.1 Parazoanthus swiftii
TCTCACTGTGTCCTCCCTGCTATAACACATTGTAGCCGCAAAACATGTAAATGTTGGACAAGGTAAAATGATGATAAGTGAGTATTTTAATTGGCCCAATGTAAAAGTATTCGACGACACTGCTTGCGATAATCGAGAAAATTTTATAAGAACCCAACAACTAAAAAAACCTACACTTAAAGTTATCTTTGCAAAGGAGAAATCTTGAAATTCTTTTAAAACGATTAATGTTACTGGAGTTCTTGGCTGAAAGAGGGAGACCGTTCAAGAATTTTGCTTCCTAGAGCTTTGGACTTCTCAGATTTTTGTTTCTCTTGCTTACGTGTTTCAAGGGTTGCCGCCAATTACTTCCAGTCGGCCCCAGCCCTCTCTGAGTCCCAAGGGAAGGCTCCTCCCAAGATCATGGAATGTAAAAGAGGACGTAAAAGAGGTTCCAACGAATGCGTTCGGAGAGATCAAATTCACCAACGCGTATGAAAGCAACAGGTTGAAACCAGCAAAGGTGAGGTCCATGTCTGTTGCTTTGCTTGGTAGAGACTCCAAACTCTACCGAATTTCGCGGCCCGAGTAATCACTAGCTGGCCAGTAAAAGATCATTTGTTTTATCGAGACGCAATTTTAACTTTAATATGTATAAAGGGATTGGCTCCATGACACTCGCCAAAGCAATTTCTGACGATGGATGCTCTACTCGAAAATCACTGTAGAAATCCTTTGTACGAGAGTATTGAACAAAGAACATTTTTTTACCGCGCAGTTTTCGTGTGGAACACCCTACCGAGCAAACTGGGACTGATCGCGTTAACGCAAAAGTCGTGCAAAGTGTTTCCCAAAAAAATGCATTTTGTAATTTGGGTTGCGTCCCTTGTACGCAAATATTAACTGATCAGCTCAAAGCTCCATCTTTATTATGGGACCCATTAACGAACCTTTTGGACCCCAAACAAGCAGGATCAAGGAGTCCCGGGACTCGCAGCAAAACTTTCTAGCGCAATCCTTGGCAAAATTAACCAAGCGAAAACACAAAGTAACATGTTAAACGGAACTGAGAACAGAAATTATCTCTTTTAGATACTTGCTACTAGATAGATACTTTTGCTATTATTAGTTTTTGCCGACATGTCGGAAAAACGCCAACCAAACTCGCAAAATTGCAAAAAAAAACAAGAAAAATATACAGACGGTAAGGGTTTTATCACACCAGGTTTGCTTATCTTGCTTTTCTTGGTCCACTGTGAAAGGTCAGTTGCATAATTTTTTGGTAGAAAAAAGTTACACACTTCGTACTTTTGCTCTAAAAATGGGATTTAAAGAAGCCTTCTTTTTTGCCATTTATTATTCTTCATTCTTCTTTCATACTAATGTACATTTTCAAAATACAAAACTACCTTTCTGTCTTACAGTTTTGTACTTTATAATAAAAGTACATTGGTATACTTCAAGTAAACCTGTGTTTAGGTCTTGGAAAGGTACAACGTGGAAAGTGTTTTCCAGTAGCCATCTTGGAAAATTGGTCAGCTTTTTCTCTTACTACCTCACACCTGTACGCAGTCGTTATTCCGACATGTCGTTTTTACCTACTATCGTTTTACAGTTTCACATATCAAGTTCGTTCAATCTCGTTTCAGTACATACGCGTTGCGGATAACACGAAAGTTGAGTCGATTCTGGAACTACTTGTGAGACAGTGGAGGCTGAAGAGACCAGATATCGTCATCTCAGTCCATGGAGGATTGAAGAACTTCAAACTTGACCCACAACACAAAGAAATCTTCAATCGAGGGCTAATTAAAGCTGCTAAGACAACCAATAGTGGAGCCTGGGTGCTAACAGGTTGGTAACGTACGCCACTCAAGTAGTGGAGCCTGGGTACTAACAGGTTGGTAACGTACACCATTCAAGTAGTGGAGCCTGGGTACTAACAGGTTGATAACGTACACCAGCAGGGGCCGCGGAGCAGAAGCTGGAGGGCTTTAGCCGCCTCAATAATTTTTTTTGTGATTATTAAAACTAGGGGCGTTCCAGCGACTTCAGAGACTGTAAATGTCAATGCATATCTTGAATTGGGCCATGAAAAACCAATGGTGTAATATTCACTCATTTTTCATGATTGATGTGGAACCATGAATAACTCGTGCCATTTTCATTGTGTTATAAGATGGTACGAGTTTTGGTGTAATATCAAGGCTGTTGGTCAGGGGTACATAGCGGTCAGTCTATGTAATGGGGAGGACAGTACGGTCGATCAAATGCACCATAGTTTTCTTTTGTATTTTATAAGGCGGCACGAACCTGGGTGTAATGAAGGCAGTTGGACAGGCGGTACAGGAGGGTCAGTCTATGCAATGGGGAGGACTGAACAGTCATCGTGCGCTCAGGTGCATCGGCATCGCAACATGGGGATATGTGGACAATAATGAGAACCTGACGAGTGGTGCCGAAGGGAAGGTAAGTGTGTGACGGTTTGGATCTATTGGCAACTGTTTATGGAGGAAATTAATTTGAAGTAATTACATATTGCTATTATCGTTAGTTTGAGTAACTATTAGTTATAATTTCCTTGAGTAACTAATCGAGCTTGATATATTATGGCGATTTGAAAGTTTAAAATAATACGTTTTCCTACTTACAATCTCTAAGTTTGAAAGGTGTATAACTGGAAACACATTTTTTTTCGTCTAGCTAAAACATATCTGTAAGGTATTTATCATGTGTTCTTTAGATTTTTTTTATCGTTATAAATTTACTTGCGATGTTACAATTTGTGAACCTCAAATAAACTTGGTACCTTATCCCCTGCGTTCCGTTCCTCCACACAGGGCTGCTATCCGGCCACGTACAGGGTGGAGCATGTCTTCAAGAGGGGTCAGCCTGTGTCTCTGAACCCTGACCACACGCATTTCATCCTGGTGGACGACGGTACGCAAGGCCAGTGTGGGCAGAAGGAGGTCCGGTTGAGAGCGAGGCTGGAAAAAGCAATTGCGGAGAAACCAAGTGTCAACAAGCAAAGTAAGATATAATGAAACAGGGGGAAGAAAAAATTATAAAATATTTATTTTGGGGGTGCTTTCGTTTTCTTTCAGGGTAGGGGGAGATCGGTAAGTCTTGTGAGACCCACCGAAACGAGCAGAAGTTTTGGGACTTCTTGTCAACTTACAAAACAACTTGACCTTTCATACAATACTGTTTTACCACGAAAACGTGAAACAGCGTTGGTGTGGGACATGGGACAGATAGACCAGAATGTCCGCTACTTAATTTAAGGAAAATTTGGGAAGTTTCATAACTTTAGCACAAAGGGTTTTGAGCTACAAAAGAGAATTTGGTTGCTGGTGGCATTGCTCTCCGGATAAGATATTGTTGCTGTGTTTGATTGACAAAAATTCAAACTAAAATTGTTTTTGCAGGTCGCCTAACTAGATAAAACAATGGTAATTCATTATCCCCAAGTGATTTTTCCCCTTCTATTAGATTACTATTTTAAAAAGTAAGCGCTGATGTTTTAATCGCTTGGTAATCTCGCAGAACACGGGCTGGGCGTGCCTGTGTGTCTGATGGTCCTGGAAGGAGGGCAGGACGCCCTCAAGGCAATCTGGGAAGCCACTAAACACAAAATGCCGGCGGTGGTTGTTGAGGGGACAGGACGAACAGCGGACATCCTTGGGTTCGCTTACCGTAACTGCGAAGAGATTGAGTAAGTTGCTTGGATCAATCCCGGTTTCTAGGAAATCATCCACCCACCCATCCCTCCCAGTAACCTAAATATATAACACACCCCAACCTTGACTCTAACCCTAACCTAAGGGAGGGTTAAACATTTCCCAGTTTTCCGCTCTTTATTATTTCATCAAGATATAAGAAATTTTGTGCAGTATGGGCAGATTTCTTATGGTGTCAGTGTTTAATCACTCATTAACATAAATTCAGCTTCAAGCTTTAAACAAAATGAATCAGTAATTCGATAGAGCGTGACACAACTAATTAAAGCTTGTCGAATAGTTTTGTAGAAATGAGTGGTTAGAAACTTCCGAGTTGATACGAATGTGTGCTCATGGCGCCACTCTTTGACTCCATCCTTACATTTTTTGTAATTTTCGATGTTATCAAAGACACATCACTCTAAATAGTTGGTATATCGCGCTCAAATCTCTCGCTATCTCCAATTGAAACCCGTTTGCCTTCTCTGTGTTAATCAGTGATTAATTGTGTGTTATATTTCGAACTTCCGCTATGTAGAACGATTGTTTCCCTAAAGGGTTCGAGGTAACGCGGGGCTTCTGTACTCTTTTTGTGGCGTGGTTTTAACTCTCAAAATGCGCTCCGTTTGATATCAGTTTTCTTTAAAAATCAAATTTAGTGGTAAACGCCAGGTTACAAAGCAGCAACTACCGCGACTGGAGACGAAAATCAAAGAATCGTACCCTAAACTGTTAAACGCCGGGAGCAGTGAACTACAGAAATGTGTTGAGATTGTCAACGACTGTATTGCTGATGAAAAGCTTGTACGTATACACCGTTTTAGTTGTTGTAGAGAACTATAAGCAATGTTCAAAGTAAGTCTTATTATAGTAAAAAGAGAGAGCTGGTTATGAAACATGGTTAGCGTTTTTGTTCAGAGCGGCGGCGGCTCGAACAACTAACTAGCATAGAATTATTTGAGCGCACACGTAAAGCAAAAAAATTTGCACGGTTTACTGTTGGTTCAACATAAAACAAAGCAACTTTAAACACTCCTTTTGAAGTTTGTGGAGTTTCACCGAATCAGCTAGTTCTATTCTTTCACGTGGAAAGTGATTTGTACAGTGGACTCACTCTTAAAAAGAAAAATCACTGAAAGTCTATTAAATAATAACTTTAGTTATCCATGGTAATCTTTTAGTATATATTGTTTTATTTTCTAGCTGAAACGAAAGGTCTCTAGTTCTATGTCAGTAACCCATAACAGTATATAGAACTGACAGTCTTAACGGGACTAACTGCTTAACGTCGCAGTCCAAAGACGCGCGGTGTGGCGGAGAAAAGGCCGGACCAGGAAGTGGATGGACCTTCTGGTTAACAGGCTCAGATTTTCGGACTAAACTAACCTGGCTGGCGCAAGGTTTTCGATATTATTCATTAGAAATTATTAGAAATCTGACAGAAATACTTTGAGATAGTACTTAGACTTTAGTAAGGATTTTGAGAAGGTAGAAATTAAGTCGTGTTTATAACAATAGCAAAGCAATCCAATAATCGCATAAAGTAGTAACGATGCCAATTTATTGAGATATTGTTTGTTTGCTATCATCAGTTGTGCTATATGCCCTTAATTGCAAAGTTTCAAGTCAATGGAGAATTATTCGTCTGCATCTACATGCAGCAGTAGGGAGGGAAGAGGTGGAAAAAGACCACTTTAAGGAAAGAGGGTTAGGTTCCCTTTTCAGACAGGTTTTTTAAGGAAATATGGTACCGTTTTGTCAGACCAAATTACAATTAGCTGAAACTCGGTTCTACTTTCATAAATATAACAGATCACAGTATACAACATCAACGAGAAACAGAACATGGACATGGACTTGGCAATTCTTAGTGCCCTGTTAAAAGGTAAAGGTATTTTTGAATAATTCTATTACATCGGTTGATGTAATTCTTAGCTCACTCTTTCACCCAGAGAGAAGAAGATTCCTGGCAGCATCCGCTCTCGAAGTTAGATGTTCTCGTGGAATATGTGTAGTTGTAAGATATTTTGTACTTCAATTTCCACTGTATAGCTTTTGATGTTCCGCAAATCGTTATCTTTTCAAGTTGACCAAGAAACTCCACAATTTACTGTACCAGCATGAGATGCGGATGCTTTAGAACCAACCTTCAATACAGCAGCCAGATATATCAAAGAACAAAGGCTCCTAGCGCCAGCAATTTACTGTGCATTCGTAGTACGCGCAAGTAATCGCAACTGGATGACCGAAAATTGGTTTGTTATCATTTTAAAGCACAATAATGATATTTGGCTGAATTTTAAGATCCATTAGTTTTGAAGATCGATTGGCTCAAGTAGACGATTTCTGTGTTTATCGCTTCCTAAAAATTTGGTGTTTCCGTTTCATTGACCGTTTGGCTGGGACCAGAGCTCTTTGTTCCAGCCAGATGGGATCAAATGGTCTTTCTTTCACTGTCCGCAGAACTCTACCAAGTCTATTTGCTACTGGGACAGCAGTGACAAGCCGTAACGGCACAGTAACAATGTACAAACATGTTGAGGTTCTAGGCGAAGGGTAGAACTTCTCTTTTGGTTTACAAAACAACTCTCCATAAGGTTGTCGCTATACGGAAATATAGCCAGGCTTAGGGTACACTTTGTACAGGCAAGGAAGGATTTGTCGTACTGTTGCTCATCTTGTTGTTAGTTCGAAACAGCGTACCAAGGCACGATTCCCCAAGATTATAGACAATGCTTGCTTCCTTGGTAACTATTTTTAATGAAAGGTACTGTTCCAAAATAGTGTATCAGTTTGGGATTCTTGACTCGAATCTGTTACCAAGGCACAGTCCCCAATGTTATATAGACAATGGTGGAAAATCGTTTCCTTGGTAAATATTTTTACTTAATGGTACTGTTCCAAAACAGGGTATCAATTTGGGATTCGTGACTCGAATCTGTTATCAAGAATCACTAATTTTAATCTGGAACTGAAAGGGTAAGGGTTTTAAGGCTCAGGCAGTATGTGCTTCAACAGACACTGCTGGTGAATGTACCCGCAGTCCTGCTGGCCAATGTGCTATGGCCATGGGCTCGATAGGTTACCGAATAGTATACGTATGGTATCTTTGCTGTTCTACTGTTCAGGTCAAGGTGCCAGCAAGTTCGATCAACTGAAGCTTGCATTAACTTGGAACAGAGTGGATGTAGCCGAGGAGAAGATATTTACACCTGACACTGACTGGCCGGTGAGTGTTGTTTGCAACTTAAACGATAGCACTGGGTGATAGAATACGGACCCTTTGTGATCTTATTGGGTAATGGAGTATGGTCTTTCAAAGTGTGATTTGACAATGAATAATAAAAAATGGTGTGATTGTGGTAGTGGTAATGGTGCTGGTTGTGGTGGTGGTGATGGCGATTGTGATGGTGGGAATTGATGGTGATAGTGATAGTGATGATGATGGTGTTGGTGGTGATAATAATGGTGATGGCGATGATAATGGTGGTATTGATGGTGATAGTGACAGTGATAGCGATAATTATGGTGTTGGCGGTGATGATAATGGTGATGGCAACTGATGGTAACTACAATGGTGAAAGTGACGATTACGAGGAAATATGATGATGGTCAGAATGAAAATAACGATGATAATAACGGTAAATGTCAAAGAGGTTCGTCTCTTTTCCATTGCAGAGTGGCAGTCTGGATGAGATGATGATGAACGCCCTCGTTATGGGGAGAGTGGACTTTGTACGGTTGTTCCTGTCTAGTGGCGTCAGCATGAGAGATTTTCTCACAGTGTCGTCACTCAGGAAACTCTATAACTCAGTAAGTTAGAATGTTAGAATGACACACATACCTCTCCGCTACCTCCTACCCAACCGTCTTAGTGGCGATACTTCTCAGTCTTAAGTAGTCGGTTTGCTGCTTTCTGGGAATACTGTAGAAATTTGATGAATATTTTTACTGACACGAATTTGTAAAGAATTTTCGAAAAGTAACAGTATTACTTGACGTCAGCAGCATGAATAGTAGAGGCTCATGCATCTTTACGGCCTTGACGGTCGTATAAGAATGCTCAATTTAGCTATATACCCACTGGAAATAATTATGAGTAATTGATATCAACATTTTTTCAAGAATTTTAAGGCAGAATTATCTTGAAAAGTGATATATAAGATACGGTTAATAGTGACCACCAACCAGTGTATAAATACACTTCATGATTTTGTGAGCTACATGATGAGCCGGTTCTCAACAACAAGGTAAAGAAGGTATTATTCTCATAAGAACTTTAAAAACAAGAATTTTAAACATACCATTTATTACATTCTTTCAGGCTCCAGACGGATCTCATTTCTATTCACTGGTGGCAACAGTTGCTGATACGCCGGTATTGAAAGCTAATTATTTATATCAATGTACTTTGGACATATATTGTTATTAATAGTTAGTATTCCTAAATCCACGTGAAACAGACCATAGTCAGAGCTTGCTTTAAGGCTAAAGCAGAATATGCAGCGTGCATCTCAAATACTCCAGAATAAGAACAACTCTTTAAAAGTCTTTGGTTATTAAACTCATTCCTTGTGTGACAAAAAGATCATTTTGTGTACACAAATGTAAAAGCTTGCGAATAGTAATCTTAAGTGATAATTCTTTGAATATAAATATTTCAAATTTTACATAATTTTTCTTAGACTATTGTAAACGTTTTTGATGCTTGATATTATTGTTTATTTCTGCTATTGTTGTTATTGTAAACTAGACCACCCAAAAGGTTTGCTTCCTTGTTACGTTCCTATAGAAACTAGTTTTTGGTCGCATATTTCATGTCAAGGAAAGGTTTAGGACTCACAAAGATCCGATATCTTGTCTGTTAATGTAGTGCGTTGGGATGAATCACCCCTCCTCCCTTGGTTGTGTGACCTACCCCCTTTCGATCCCAAATTTGTCGGCCACCGGTTTCCCATTATGTTCCCAATTTGTGGGTGCGCTTAACTCAAAAGGTCAAATAGCCAGTATCAGTATTATTTCTCTTCAATTTTATTTAGCTTCTTATTGTGAAATGCAAGTTATCTCGCGGCTGCGAGTGGAAAACATAACAGTTGTTGCTGTTTGTACTTCTAATTCTTGATCTGTAAAATATGGACTCGTGTGCCGTCCTTAGCGTAAAAGATAGATAATTACAGATTATTGTTTGTACTTTTATAACCTGATGTGTAGAACGTGTCAAACCAGGAAATACCTTATTTTGCTTGATTTTATCTGCTCAAATCGTTTGAGCAAAGTTCTCTCCGGAACTTCAAGCCATTTGTTATTTCAGGACGGACCCTTCTCACTAAAAGACATCGGCAAGTTGATAAAGGAGCTGGTCGGAGCGCACTACGAACCTCTGTATTCTGTAGACTCGCCACACACTAACACCCTTGCTGCGCATGCTATTAGTATGTTTGGCGCTGTACACAGCGGTATTCAGGACGAGGAAAGGGTTGACTTTTTGCAAGCAGAGCGATCACGTGGTCGGAATAGTCACGTGGGAAAGACCAAGCTTGTAAACTCGCCCCAGCACTTCGAGAAGCCGTTTAGAGAACTGTTTCTGTGGGCCGTGTTGATGAACCGCTTTGACATGGCGAGGTTTATGTGGATGAGGAATGAAGAAGCCGTTGCTGATTCACTCGTAGCTTGTCGTTTGTTTCGCGCATTGCACGACAGAGTCGACGAGGAGTTTTATGATATCAAGGAGGAACTTAAAGAGAATGCTGCGTGAGTAGACGTTGAGCTTCGCCTTTTGATTTAAGTATATATATTATAATATAACTCCAAAAGGAGATTTTCTTTTCACTTGTAAGCGCATTTAGGCTACGCAAAATGCGCATTCTAAGAACTGTAAATTAAATTAAGTTGGTGTCATGTAGGGAGTTTAATCGTCTAGTAGTAGTAACAGTAACACTATATAATTATATATTATTGTTATTATTATTGTTATTATTTAAAAGTGTATATAAAAGAAAACAAACTATTTAGCAAACAACTGATATTGATAAAATATGCATGCTCTCCCAGAACATTTTAAAACTTTTAGTCCTAAAAATGCGAATTTGTGCATTTTGGGGACCAATTTCTTAAGAATTGTGGCACTGAAATACCAGGTATTTTTAGGAAATTTTGCTGTCAACTTTTTATGTTAACTTCAAGGTAAAATTTGCATGTTGTTTACAATTAGAGTTGTGATAAAACTAAATGTCTAAAATACCAGACGTCATTTCTGGGAAAAGGTGGAACAGCCACCGGGGAGAGTGGGTACAATTTACCTAGCAATTTATTGGAAACACGGACTACTTCCAAATATGCCTTAGTGTTCATGAACAAAAACTTCGAGTCGAGGCCAATAGGGCCCAAATACAGCAAATGTATGAGAACTTGGAACTTGACCTCGACTTGAAGTTATTGTTTATGATCATTGGAGCAAATTATGAAAGTAGTGCATGCACTATCGTTTCGCAGTGAAGTGTCCAATACTGACACTGGCCATTTGTATTTGATTGCAGGGAGTTTGAGAACCTTGCTATTGGAGTTTTAGATGAGTGTGATAATGAAGACGAAGTATTAGCCGAGATGCTGGTTGAGAGGGAATTTCCCAACTGGGGCGGAATGTCTTGTCTTAACTTGGCCGCGGCTGCCAGGGCAGAGAAATTCCTCGCTCATCCATGCTGCCAGACTTGCTTGAACAACATATGGAAGTCGCGTGGAATGCCAGGGGCTGAAAATCTCCAGGTTAATGAACGTAGTTAAAAGTTCATTCTTTGATTAAACGTCAGTGGGAACTTTGTGAAAATCTATCCTCCTCCGCTGGAAACTGTTGCTTTTGTCTATAGCTACATTGTACCATTCACCATCACTTGTCATTATTTACCATCCCTTCACATCTGTTACATAAGTCGTGTTTACACTAGTAAAAATGAGTTTTGGTTTGTTTACTCAAATGTCAAATCGCTTCACACCCGATCCCGTTACCAGTGCATGCGGACAATTGAACTCTCTGCTTCGAGGTCACCATATGTTCATGCGAAATCCAGTCTTGCAGCTCTTCTTTGTCTTCTTTGTATGTTTTTTATTTTGCACCATTTTATTCTGGCAAATCAATAATGTTTTTCTTGCATGATCTCGCGGCACTTAGGTTTGAGTTGATTCGAACTGAATTCTTGCTTTTGGATCATTTAAATCGACGTAGAAGGTTATTTCCATTTACCCCCCCCTCCCCCCTCACTGTGAGGCCGAACAAAACACCGGCATTAGCCTACTCCTAATAGATCTCGAACTATGACTCTTCAGGACGGGGACATTAAACCGTTGGTCTAGTCTCTCGACGTTCTGTCGGGGGACTTTAAAAAACCCACACACTCGAAAACATAAACCGTCTGAGAGGAAGAAGATAAAAAACGGCAAAAACATAAGTAAATAAAAATAGACTTAAACTTATCTGTTTCTAATATTCTTATTATTTTAGTTATTATTAACGTTATTGTTTTTGTTATTCTTTTTCTCTTTCTTCTATGTATTGATGTTAATATTATTGTTTTTGTTATCATATTTATTGCAGTTATTTTGTCACTGTTCTTCTTATTGTTATTGTTCTTCTTCTACTTCTTCTTCTACTTCTTTTTGTTATTATTAACAGTTTTTATGTCGCAGGTCATCTTTGCGCTGGTGTTTCCCCTTCTTGTTCTGCGGATGCAGTTCTATGATGACTCGACCAATAGCTGGAAGGTGCCATTTTGGAAGAAGCTGAAGATCCTTTACACTGCGCCGATTGCCAAGTTTTGGACCCATTTGGTAAAGTACATTATACAGGAAGAATATTACCCAGCGGTTTATTTATAAATATGAAAAAAGCTGCAGCTGGGGTGGTAACTAACAGCAGTGCAGGCTCACTGTCGCGACAGCGGTTGTAATTGACAGCGCTGTAGCAGCGATGTTGCATAGTGGCCCCTGGCGGCCCTCGGACTGTTTCTATCAACGCTATCACAGTGCTGTCACTGACATCGATCTCGCAGCTTTGTTAATCACCTCAATATAGTACTTGTACTAAATAAAGTTAGGTCACGTGAAGTGAAATGAGGTGAGATGAGCTGAGATAAGGTAAGGTGAAATGAGGTGAGAATAGTTGAAATGTTGTGAAATGAGGTGAGATCGAGGTGAAATGAGATTAAATGAGGTGAGATGAGCTGAGATGAAGTGATATGAGGAGAGATGAAGTGAGAAGGGTTGAAATGAGGTGAGATCGAAGTGAAGTGAGGTGAGATGAGGTGAAATGAGGTGAGTTGAAGTGAGATGAGGTGAGATGAAGTGATATGAGGTGAAATGAGGTGAAATGAGATGAGATGAGGTGAGAGGAAGTGAAATGAGGTGGTAGCCGACTCACTTGGCAATTTGAAATCTTCACTCATTTTCCACAGAATTTTAGAAATAGTCCTTTTTAGTTGTTCATACTTGCAAATTATCTTTTAATTTTTTTTATCTTAATGTAAATGCAGTATTGTAGAAGTACTCCAAAACATTTTATTATTATTATTATCATTATTATTATTATTATTATTATTAATGACGTGGAATGAGGTGAGATGAGGTGAAATGAGGATGAAGTGAGGTGAAGTGATGTAAGATGAAGTGAAATGAGATGAGTTGAGATACGATGATGTGAAATGAGGTGCGAAGCGAAGAGTAGTTAAGTAAAGTAGACAGCATAACAGAGTGATGAATCAGTAACAAACCTATGGCCCTCGATCAACTGCCACAACTCTGGGATCATAATCCTTCTCTTTTCAGTATAAAGAGCTTGGGTTCGTTGAAGTGTATGAGATATAATACAGGCATATTTTGTGATACCAATTCAATAGTTGGAAGAGTGCGTGACTTCTAGTGTGACAGCACACATATGATTACTGTGACAATGCGTAGTTAGTGTGGTAATGCTAGACAACAAATATGAGCAGCGTATGGTGAAAAGAAGTGTGACAGTTCGCTTTGTGACAGTCCCTGTCAACATTATAACAACGAATGCCAAAACAACATAACAACAGGTGCGACAAACTAGTGTGACAGTCTTTGGACACAAAAGCGATGATACGTAACAACAACCACGACAATTTTAAACCTAATAAGAACTTATATGTGTTGTTTCTTCAGGGAAGTCATTTTGTGTTTCTTTGCCTGTATGCATTCGTGATCCTCTTCTCATTCGAACGAACCTACCCTTCTGTGTACGAAGCGATTATCATGTGTTGGTTGTTTACAATCATTTGTGAAGAGATAAGACAGGTATGCCCTACCGTTTTTTTTTTCGATTAGGCTTCACATACATTTGAAGAGTTTTTTTAATTCATTGCCATTACAAGTCCTCCCCTACTTAAAGAAGAACCCTTTTCACCCTGCTCAACGAACACAAAACAGTTTTTTTTCTTAAGGCGGGTACACCGGTAAATTGTACCAACTTTCCCAGGTAACTGTACCGCCTTTCCCCAGCAGTGACATCTGGCAGTTTTTAAAATCACCAAAGACAACATTTATTACAACTCTAACCTATGATTAATTAACTAGTCCCCGGACCCTCCCACTTTGATGCTCGATGACCTTAAACCCAGGTGTACCTTTTTTCCCACTCAGTGTACCCCATTTCCAAACCTTAAGAAAAACACTGCAAAATATTTTTTAAAATCACCAAAGACAACATTTAATTTCATTACAACTCTAACCTATGATTAATTAACTAGTCCCCGGACCCTCCCACTTTGACGCTCGATGACCTTAAACCCAGGTGTACCTTTTTCCCACTTAGTGTACCCCATTTCCCAAACCTTAAGAAAAACACAGCAAAATATCAGCAATAAGCAAGCTTAATATTTTGTTCTTATCTTGGTCTAAACTTGTCAAACATTTATTTTTGTTGATCGAGTAAATGTCATGTTCCTTGGTCACGTTGTAATTTTCCTTGTTCTTTGTATGCCATGTTGATGATAGCAGAGGATTGTTATTTGCGAAACAAATTTTACATGCATAACGAGCTTGCAGTGTCGCAATGCCACAAAAGGTAAAGCGTTTATACCTTCCTAAAACTTGCCTTGCCATGTTTCCTTGGACTCATTCAAGCCTAGAAAAATTGCCTATAGCTATAGAAACAGGGTTTCAATGCATGTAACAATAACTCCTGTGCACCAGAAGACGCCGGTATGAGTCATCATCTTCACCCTTTCAGGAATTGTATGAAAAACTATAAGTAAGATTTTAGACAGTATGATAGAAAACAAGGTCAGATGAAAGTGAAATACTAGGGTTACGTGTACTCTCAGTAACAAGCTACACGAGTATATGTAAAATCGATTTGGTCGAGATTAAAGTTTGCTTTTTACATTTGCATTAAAAACTTAAAGCACGAGCTTCATATGAACAACGTATTGATTGTTGTTCTGCAGGTGCTTCTTCAAGAAAGCACTACCCTTCGAAGTAAAATAGCGCTGTATTTCTCTTCGACTGTCAACATCACGGACACGCTGGCCAACTCCATCGCAATGGTAGCTTTTATCTTGCGGTTTTTTGGTCCAACTTGGGAAGCCGCCCGTGTACTGTACTGCCTCAACTTCATTGTGTTCTGTTTTCGTCTATTCCGAGTGTACTTTGTCAGTGGATATCTTGGACCAAAGCTTGTCATGATAAAAAGAATGGTAAGCTTTCGTTATAGACAGTCGTCAGCGCATATGCAGACAGCTACTGCATCTTCTTTAGGAGAAATCGGTTTTAAAGTTGGAAACTTTATGGTTACCTAGCAAAGCAGGGTTTGATCAATAATGATGACTGAATAGCGGAGTGGAGCGCAATCTGGACCGATATACTACATGTACGAGCAGTTACGAACATCGCGTAGCGGAAGTGCACTTTTTAATTGCAAGTGTGGTTTCAGAAAATAATTGAACGACAGGAACTTCACTTACTACTTAACTACATCCATTTGGAAATTTTTCATTGTCGTTGTTGTTGTTATTACCATTGGTGTATAAATTGTTGTTTTTGTTTAAATTCTGTGACTCAAGAAAGTGCGACTACTTGATTTTGAAATGACTGCTGTTAGGCACAAATCAGATTACAGGAATGACCAGTGATTTCGACATGAATACTGACAATTTAGGGTAAATAAAACACGAAAACGCGTTTTGTCTCGACTTGTTGAAAGTTCTGAAAAGATTAACTGATGAAGAGTATATTAGTTTCACCGGCAAGAATTTGTGCTCCATTGTGCTACCTCCCAAAGAATCTGGAAATCAGAACATTCAAAATTTTAAACAGGAAGCATATCTCTGGACCCACAAAACTCTGGGCTCTGCATTTTGTAAAAAAAGAACCCGCTTTTGAAGTGTTTTTTAAATTGTTAAAAAAATTATACTATTTTCTTAATTACAGCTGAAGGACGTTGTGATGTGGCTGTGCCTTCTGATCGTATTTGTCATCAGTTATGGCGTGTTCAGACAGGCGTTATTCTTCGGTAACAGTAGGAGTCCCTACATTAACGTGATACACGAGATATTCTTCAAGCCCTACTGGCACGTGTATGGAGAACTTTTCATGGATCAATCGAGTATGTGCCTAGAGAAGTTATCGAATGTGTGTTAAACTATGTGGGAAACTTTTCATGGATTAATCGAGTATGTGTCTAGAGTAGTTATCAGATGTGTGTTGAATTGTGTGGGGAACATTTCATGGATCAATCGAGTATGTGTCTAGAGTAGTACTCGAGAAAGTGCTGAATTGTCCACGGGGAGATTTTTTGGACCAGTCGAGTATATGTCATTAGTAGTTTTCAAGTGTGTATGGGAAACATTTCCTTGATCGGCTGAGTAAGTGCCATTATATGTTGCATTGGGTGAGGAAAAATTTTCATGTATCATTCGGGAGTAGTTTTCATGTGAGTGTTGAATTTGGAAATCATTAACAGTTACGATAACTTAAGGAGTATGAATATTTTGCAGCTGAGGAAGGCAAACTGGCCACTGGAGAGAAACCTGTTCATTACGCAACTCACCTAATATGGATCAACCGTTTGCTGATGGTCTGCTATTTTCTCATAACCAACATTCTTCTCCTTAATCTCCTCATCGCCATCTTTAGGTAATTGTGCTGAACTTGTTCGTAGGTAGTTATACTGAATTACTCTGTTACTTATAGGCTGCTAATCTCAAAAACGTTGCGGTTTTTGTTATCTCTGTACGTTCCTTCTCCCAGCTGAATCTTCTTCTTTGCTCAGCTTGTATTTTTGTCCAACAAAACTCAGTTTTATCACTGACTCTGTTTTACCAGATTTGACTTTGTCTCTGTCAGTATGCTTATTCTAATATGGTTAAAACAAACACTGTTTTTTTGCCTGCCTAGCTCTTGCATCTTTCTCTGCTCTCCTTGTAATTAGCAAAAAACGTGAGAAAACTTGTCAAAAAAGTTCTTACTACATTTACCGTACTCACGGGCTAATGAATCTCGTGTCAGATAAAGCTTGCTCTTGGACATCGCAGTCATCAAGTAAACAAGACAATGTCGTCGTTATTGAATTAATGTTTACTTTCTCGCTGCTTTTATTTTTCCGTTCAGAGATACGTATTTGACTCCTCGTACTTGATTCTATTCACATTCATCCCATTCGTGAAGATATGTTGTTTTGTGAGTTACGATTCAGTAACAACAACAACAACAACAACAACAACAACAACTACAACAACCAATATCCTTCTGTAATATCCTTATAATTCGTGTATATCGTAGTTTTGGATTGGCAACCCAAGATAACCAAGAGGTTAAAAGTTGTTAGTTTGCAAATTGAATGTGACTTCTGTGGTTGGGTATAAAGGGAAATGTTTTGGGAAATGGTAGGATTAGGGTTAAGGTTAGTGTCAGGATTGGGTTTTGTATCCGCAATCAACAATCCCCCCAGGGAGGTTAAGATTAGTGTAAAGATTGGTTTTTGGATCTGCAATTTACAAGTCCCCACCCCCCCCGTAGTTGCTATATGAATAAATTGTGTTTACTTGATTCTTTTTAAATAGTTGTCATAATATTTTTTTTACTTTAACCAGCAATGTGTTTACAGAAGTAGAAGCGAATGCGTACAAGATTTGGAAATACCAATATTATTACCTGGTCATGGAATACGACAATGTATCCGTTCTTGCACCACCCCTCGTGATGATAAGTCACGTGGTCGAATTGTTTGGCTGGATGTCCAGAAAATGCTGCAGGACCAATAAAATTACTCGTGAGTATGACCATGATGCCAATCATTTTGCTGTAGCAACAAAACTTTATTTGCGATCTCATGGACTTACAATCAGAAAAAAGTATTATTTGTCATCCTTATTGCTAACTTACAATCAGAAAAAAAAGTTATTTGTCATCCTTATTGCTAAAAACGAGAGCACAGCTATGTTGAAACGGCTAAAAGCTGTTCGAGCTTTGCATCTATGGCAATGGGGCAGTCTTAATGTTTGTTAATCATATTTTAAGAGGACAAAAATACACATTTAAATATCTACTTTGTAAACAGTAGCCTGCGGTGCAGACGGTGTTGATTTTATTTTACTATATATACCGTCTGCGTAACGGATCCCGAAAGCTTTTTCTCGAGAAAACGGTTTATCAATGTCACGCAAGCATAAATTACAATCATTCGACGAATGAAGACATGAATCTTTTAAAATGCAAAGCAGGGAGAATAGAATATTTATGCCAAAAGGTCAAGAGAACAACATCACTGTCACGCTTTTTTAACCTCATGCTTACCGCATGTCCAGCTTTTAGCCAATTACAAAGCGCGTAAGAAACCGACCAATCAGATGCGAGTACACATATCCGGGCGAAAGCAAGAACAAGATATCGGTATCCGTTTCGCAGACTGTGTATACCGGAGGTTTAG
>JAOBYE010191660.1:0-17633 GCA_025403585.1 Parazoanthus swiftii
CCCCCTTCTTCAGTTGAAAATATATATCTGTATAACAGTATATACGACCGACTACTAAACGATATACGCATATACGATTGAGTCAAGCTCTAAAAATTCGAAAATTATACATATCAAAACTGGTGTAAGAAGGCTTGCCCATCTCAATGTATTATTATGAAACAAAAGGAAACGCAAAGGCTCGCAAAGAAATACGAGTTGACCACCATTTTTGAGATTTATTGGTATTTACTAAAATTACTATATTTGTATTTTTTATATTTATTATAAGCCAAACCGTGAAAGATACCCTAATACATCCTTAAACGGAGATGTCATAAGCTATACTTACGAGAAAATTTTCAGCCTGAAATCGGCAGAAAAGCAGATATATTCTGCCTGGGCCCCCAAAACAGTATCGTTATGAAGAGGAAATCGTGCAGGGACTTGTGTAAAATATTGTTCAGACAGAGTTTCTCAAAAATAATATCATTTTTGCAAAATTGAATATGGAAACGGGCCAATTTCTTTCAAATTTAAAGCTAATATCATGATTTTTTAGCCGCTTTCGAGATATAATGCTGAAAGTAATTTAGGCTTTCGATAACCGAACCTGTCATGTGGTCAAGTAGATATGCTTTCAAAAGACGCCAGCGAGTCACGAAAAGTGTGTTGGATTTTACTAAGATATACATTGTTGTCGATCGCGATTATCCACTTCTCAGTTTCATAAAAGACACATCAGTGTATCCGCCACTCAAACAAGTGGCTGAAATCAAGATACTAAACTCAATTTCGTTGTTTGATATACTTTTAAGATACTAAGATCAAAAAATACTGTTTGCCGACCTGAAATGGCGAAAGTTCCTACCGTCAATATGCTTATATAATCTCCTCTGCGTGCTAACAGAACATATTCCGTTTAGATATACGCCCTCCACCGCATATATTTTGAGATATGTTGGCTCATCGAACGATATTAGCATTAAGCCATTGTGTAACGAACTGTATTGTATTGTTTTATGTTGTATTGTATGATATTGGCATTATATTCTAACAAAGTAGGCTAGAATTAGAAAAAAACCCTTTGAGTTATATGTTCCTTGTTATAAAATTAAATAAATTTTTGTTTTCTAATTAATGTATTCGGTTATCAGTGACCTTGCTATTTAATACTCCATACTTATAATTTCAAATCGAAAGTTAGAAAGCTGCAAAGCAAAAAAATTTTAATCATACTACAAATTTGGTATACATTTTTGATGATTATATGCTTATAAGACGGGTTAGTGCAGTGACTAGCGGTAGCATTTAAATATAATACCACCTCAACTGCTTCAACAGTTTTTTTGTAAATATCTTTTCCTTAGTTGCTTTATTATTAAAGTAAACTTTGCAATTCAGTCATGAACTGCAGTGGAAATTGAATAAATTGTTACTATTATTTTGGTATTTCCGTGCAGGTGTCCCCGGTTATGTTATGTTAATGGACGGTTTTCTTGATCAGTTTTGTTTGCCCCTTGGTAGTTGGTCTTCGGTAAACCATATTTGTTTTTGATCTGATATCTTATAAGTCAAACCAGCCCCGTTTCGGTAGGAAAAATATTAACTCAAAAAGTCGGGTGAGAATGGCCCAGAGTTAAATGAAACCGGAATGACGATCAACTTTTCAGAACTAACTGCAGCAATTTGAAAATGTTGTCTTATACTTATGGAAAAAATATATAGTTTAATACCGGGAAGTTGTTTTGAAGCTTTTACGTATTTTGGAAGGCTAGATCGATGTACCAAAGTAGAAGCGACGAACTTCAAAATGTATGAAGGAATATAAGTATAAAAATACAGATCTCGAGGAACCTGGCCATGGCTCTGAGTCACTGTAGGCTCTTTCAGTGCAGTCTTTGCTAAGGCTTTATCACCGCATATTATTATCTTATTTTATTTTTTTCCTTTTCTCGTTTCCGACGCCATTTCGCTGTGCTCCTTAAACTTACAACTTGACAGGACTGCGCTTACTGAAACGGTTTAATTTCCATTGCTTACACTTTGAATTCGAAATTTCCCTTGGCTAGAACACAACTATTGCGAAGGTCTTTGTTGATTCTACTATTTGTTGACTATCACCTGCACCAGGGATCTGGATTTCCACTTGATTCTTGTTTCTTAAATTATCATAAGAACAGTTAACTTGTTTTATAAATAGTTACCTTTCCTTGATCCATGCCATCAATCCAAGGCCAACTTCAGACTACCTCAGTTTTGCTGCGAAACAACTCCCGTTTTCGGTTTACTTCCTTAGCTTCGTCGTGTTCCGTTGTCCTGTAACGCTCCGGAAACAGCCTTCTCTTCCAAATATGGATAGTAAATTTGAAAGGCCACCGACATCTGGCTTTGCAGGACATGTGATAGCTATAACAAATAAATTCGGCAGTGGACGGTCAGTTTCTATTTTAAAAAAGAAAAGTTACAAAGAAAAAGAAAACCTCCATGAGTTCTAGCTGTCTGTTGCTTTATAGTTGTACGTCCCTTGACATCAAATGGTCCGTTTCGAAGAAAGTTGCAGATTCTAACTCACCTTCGGATTGTTTACTGACTTTACTTTTTTCGTGTGGATGGACATGAGCTTTCTCGGCGCGCGAACTGAGCGAAAAAGGAGCACTCTATTATATTGAACACGGAACCTTATACTGATGTTTCCGGTCAAATCCATTAAGTTGCGAATACAAGACCGCACGATGCACTATATTAATAGGCCTCTCATGAGAAGAAAGGAATTTCTTATCTTCCAGGAGTTCAGTTTTATTAACCTCGTCGTTGCGATTGACGCTGGAAATTTTTTACGTATGGGAGCTTCTCGGGGTTGTTCATATCAAAAATGTTTACACCAACTGGTTTTTCATGGTCCGACGACTTCATCCTCGGAAACCAAGGGATGGTCCATCGGGCGGGAGAATTCAGGGCCGACACAAAAGTCAAGAGTAGTTTTAACAACTCGGACCCTTGGTTGCCAGATGTGAAAACCAGAAATTTCCTTAAAATCGAGCCCTGCGTTCAGAGATGGCCATATCTCCTGGGACTTGGCTTATTCTTTTCAAGGATGGTCATTGATACGGAAAGTGCAGTTGGTTAAAACAATAAACTAAAACATGCTTGTCCGCCCGACTATGAAATTTTTTAACTCAATTAGCAGAGAAATAACGCACGCCACTACCACTGGATCGACCTATTGTCTTTTCACGGACCATTAGCTAATTCAGATGTGAGCACTAAATAGCTGGTGGCTAATACCAGAAGGATCTTAAAAATTAAAATAGAGTAAGGTAAAATAGCTCCTGTCGGTTTTGCTCTTGTTGTAACCTTTATCCTTAAAATACGGTGACTTTGCAAAGTTAACAACTATATAATTTCGTGCCAACACTGAACACAGCTGGTGGAGGCTGCTAACTGGCTGAAAGTAAACACTCTATGAAACAAAAGAAACGGTTATTCTAGGAGTACTAATTAATCTTGCAGTGTTGACAGCGTTGGCCATTACGGTCATTTTCCGGTCGACTAAGTGGCCATTGTTAAGGTGAGTCACATCATTGGTTTGGTTCGATGATCACTCACCATAACAAAGGTGGTTACGTCGAACGGAAACTGCAGAACAGCAGTTTCGTGAAAGGCTGTTGCATGCTGTCTATCGAGTATCATATCATATATTAGAATCTTTACCTATTTTTTTTTGTTTCTTGTGTTCACAATCTCGTTCATGTTTCTTCTGCTCGATACGATTGGATCACCGTCTAATTGCACAATAGATCCAATTAGTCTTGTTTACACAGTCGAATCAAAAACAAAATCTTTAACTCGCTTTTTCTCCTAGTTCGGAAAATGAAAAATCGTCCTACTTTAAAGAGCTCCAAGTCAAAAAATATTTGTCGCTGCTTGCTGAAATTTTGCACAAAGATAGTCAGATACTAGGAATAAAAAACGGTACCAGCGTTTTGCGATATTTTGCCTAGATTTGAAGTTATAATTGTTTTACTGAAATTTTCCGTTTACAAAAGGCGCATAAACTTTGAACTGCAATAAAAAAAAAATAATGAAGCATTTATTAGCAAAAGCCCAGTACCGTTTTGGTGGCCTTCGGGTGCTAATTGTTTCGGCGTGTTATTGATGTCATTGCGTTTGTTATTTTTTGAGATGGAGCTCTTTGTTTGAAAATACTTGCCTCTGAAACACTGACCCGTAAAACAAATCGGTTTTTATCATTTTTAAAGAAATGATTTTTTCAGTCCATTTCCTAAGAAAAATGCCATGTGTGCAGTAAATCGCACGCATTATTTGCTTGATGCGTGTGATTCGCACTTGTTCAAAATATTTGGTGTTTCCATGCCTTGTTGGCTGCTATATTACCGTAACTACATTTTACAAGAATTCGGCAATTTTGTCTTATAGTTGCGTAATTCCTTACAAATCAAACCCAAATTTTATAACTTTGAAAGTAGTACGTAGTCATAGAGCCACTAGTATTTTGCAAAGTCATACCAACAATAAACCGATGTGAGTTTCTTATTACAAACACTGTTACAATAAACAAATTTAAGAATTTTCCTTCTTAATCGTGATCAGCTCACACACGATATTGGCATGTTCAGATTTGGATTCTCGTGAATTAAGAAAATCTCATCAGTCCTCCATTTATAAATCGCTGATGTCTGATCCATATTCTTCTTCTTCATCTTCACTTTCACTCACATCCGAAGGGCATTCAGGCACCTGCTCGACCGAGTAAATTTCACTGACACTTCGTTGTGCGTGCTTCAATTACTGTAAACAAAGTTCTGCTATACTAAAAGACGCAATGTAATTATCACCACTCACATATTCATAAACAGAAATATTGGCGTAATATTGTAACGAAATATACATAATTTTACGCGTTCCAGTGTAGTCTTTTTCTACTCTTTTTATTAAAACAAATGTGACATAAAAATGAAGAAATAGACATTTCATGCGTGCGTGTGCCATTGCGTGCGCGTGCGATCGCTGAAACAAACGACATCAACACGAGGCTCGGGAATAAAACATGGAGTTTGTACGGATTATACCCCAGAGCCTCGTGTTGATGCCTTTTGTTTCAGGCTGAATTCGAAATTGGTCTATTATTAAGGTTTCAGAAAATGTATACTTTTAATTTTATATGGGTAAAAAGTATGCCGCGCGCTAAGAAAGAAAAACTCACTGATACCTTAACGCAATGTTTTTAGAAAAATTCACGTTTTTGCACTGGATCTCTCAAATACATACTACTTTTAGCACGTGCATAACGGATTTCTATCTCCACTTGATTCTTGGCTCTTGCTTATAAAATTTTCACAACAGTTCAACTGCTTTATAAAGAACTTAAAAAAATTACCTTCATCCATTCCTGCCCACTTCAGACTACCTCGGTCAGTTTTACTTCAAACGATTTACTTCCTTAGCTTTGTCGTGTTCTTCCTTTATTTCCAAATTCGTTTTGTTCTTAGTTAAATAAATGTGTCGGAAAGTGATTAAGCGCAGTATTGAGCTCGAAACACTGAAACGAGTCTTGTGTCTGTTTTCCATATATGGATAGTAAATTTAAGAGGCTACCGACATCTGGCTTGTAGGACATGTGATAGCTATAACAATGATTCGATCGCACGATCGGCAGTGGACGGTCAGTTTTTATTTTTAAAGACAAGCTACAATACATGTCGATCCCTGAACTCTATAAGAAGAAAACCTCCTGGAAATCTAGCTTGTCTGTGACTGTATAGTTGTACGTCCCTTGACAGCAAATGGCCCGTTTCGAAGAAAGTTGCGGTTTCTATTTCATCTTCGGATTATTTACTTTTTTCGTGTGGATGGACATGAGCTTTCTCGGCGAACTGAGCGAAAAAGGAGCAGTCTATAATATATCGAACACAGAAGGACTGATGTTTCCGGTCAAATCCATTAAGTTGCGAATGCAAGACCACACGACGCATTATATTAACTTGCCCCTCATGAACCTCGCCGATGAGAAGTTAGGAATATCTTATCTTCCAGGAGTTTCCCCGAACCTGATCAGTTTTACTCACCTGGTTGTCGCGATCATCGCTGGAAAATGTTGTACGTCCGGTAGCTTGTGTATCCGTAGACTCGGAGTTGTTCTTTTTGAAATCAGATATCAGCTTGATGTTTTGGACGGAGTGGTGTACCGAACTCAATCTCACTTGAAGAATACTTTCGTCTCCGGTTGGGGCTCCTATGGTTATATTATAGATGCGTTCACGGACACTTGTGGGGGAATAATTCTCGCTGTAGGATGCACCGTGTATCTTAATCGCTACCTTCCGCTCAAGAAAAGGCAAGTGAAGCCGCGAGATGAAGAAATGGACAAAAAATTGTTATACTTTTATGGCGAAGATGAAGAAGTGAAACACCACTCGTTTGTAAGTCGCAGGGTTGTCAACATTTATATGTTGCTTGCAACATTACAGATATGGTTGAGAAGTTTCTTCTGGGATTTTTATCTGCGTTCATATCATGAATTGCTAGAGGTGCCAAAGCCGGGAATACCAAAGGTAAGAACTTCACTTTTTATTTAAGAATTTTCGGTCATGTTTAAATATATTTCTAAACGTCACCATTTTGTCGTTGGGTTGTGGTCAATACAATTATACATGGCTCATGTCTTGAGTTTGTTTTTGTTTTTCATTGTTTTAGCCAAGATTGTAAAAATACTGAATGTATGATATACGCTTTCAAGTGTTTTGCAAAGGAAAAATTATTTTGCGAGGGTATTCATTTTTAAAATGGTTTTATCTAAAATTTGCATTTTCGCTTTTCCATTTCGAAAACAAAATGAGACAGCAACTGCTTTTTTTCGCATCCTTTTGTGACAACATTATCTTTTATTGAAACTTATAATGTCCTTATCTTTTATTAAAACTTAATAATGTCGCTGGTGAAAAGAAAATTGGATCTCATTTTCATGGTATCTGTTGTTTTTTCCGTGTATAAACATTAAGAATGGCTACGTAACTTGCTGACAGCCAAGAAATATCTGACAATGCATGTCACGCAAGCACGAACACATTAATCCAAAACAATAGATTGATTCTGACTTATAGTATTCGGCCATATTAAAGTAATTGCCAGATACAAGTAGTATCTTAAACGGTTACTGAAATGCTGCTGAATACATTTTGAAAATAACAAATGATGTCATTGATGCCAGCTAAGTAGTCTTAAGAAAGTTGACATATCTCACTCAGGCAGTGTCAAAAAAAATAATTTTGCGAAGCCTCTTGACTGTGCATAATAATGTCAAGTTGTCATCTCATTAATTATTTTAGCTACTACTGTTTGATTACATGCTTTTTTTTGTAAGAACCAGTGAGTGTGGCCAAGGCTTAATTTTTGGCAATTTGAGCCTCCGATTGTTCCTAAATTGTTCTCATTTCTATATGTTGTTTAAATCGAATAAAAACTAAGCCTAAGGTATTGGAAGACACGTAAGTTGTATTGGAAAACGAATTGCTTGGCAGGTGTATTTTTGATCAAATATTCAACATTTCTGCAGATATATCACTGATTCACTGAGTCATTTTCCCCGAGACGAATTCCAGTGATTACACATTTAGCTATCGAGCTTAAGCCTCAGCAAGGCTTTCAGTTGTTCTTAAATTTTGGCCAATCTAAGCTTCCTTGTTCTCATAAAGTTGTTCAAGATATGGAACTAAATCTTGTTGAATGAAGGGAAAAACTTTAAAAAATTATAGATTATTGGTCTTTCCGAAGACTGACGCTTTTAGGTAAAATAAATGTAATTAAGAGTTTACTTATTTCACAGCCTGTCTGTATCCTCATCCCTCTTCCATCACATAATGAATACATCAATTTAATACAAAAGGACCTTTACAACTTACTGTTTCAACGATAAAGGGGATAAAATAAAATGATTCATAATTATTAACGACTACAGCGACAGTGGCTTGAAAATGCCCGATCTTAAGATAATTAGCAGATGTTGATATTTACATGGATCCAAAAATATGTAAACAGTAATAGAAACGAGAATTGGAAAGCTCTCTTTGATTATCATCTCCGAAATCATAAGGGAAGGATGCTATTTTCATGTACCGTATTTGCTTGAACAAACACCACTGCGTTTATTAAATTTTTCATGATTTGGGTGTGGTGTTTCTTTGAGGGCAGCATTTATTCGAGGAAATACATTGTTATAAATGAAAGCAAGTATCAAAGCTGTTTAAAGATGAACGAACTATGATCATGTAATTTTTGTTTGTTTGTTTGTATACCAGAAACATTGGATGTACTGATATAAATTTTAAAATAAACAATGCTGGCAATTATTGTATTGCATTATTATTATTTTCTTTGGTTCCTTATTCGAGTAAATGCCCCACCCAGGGTGTGGTGTTTATTTGAGAGCATTATTTATTAATATTTTGGTTCTCAGGTGCGGCATTTATGGTCATTTGAACAAAGATGACACAATGAAAATAGCAAACAACTTTGCCAACAAGATCTTGGAGATGTGGGTGGAAATTAATTTTGTCCCTACTTGCACGCTAAACAAAGATACCGCAAGAAGACAAAATATTATTATGGAACAATTCATTAACATTGCTCAGAAAATAAACCAATATGTTATAAAACCTGGATCAAACATGGAACTACCAAAATTGTAGATATTCTTAATCCTCAAGATCAAAAGACATTTTTTGCTATGATGAATTATAAAAAAAAACAAAAAAAACAACGCAAACATTAAATATCTAGACTTCATCTGAATATGCTCTCTGAAGAAAAATTCTAAGTAATCACCCATGACGAAATCAGAGTGCAGCAAATCCTAATCCAATTTCTTTAGAAAAAATCACTACTAGTAAAAAGCCAAATAAAAATTAGTGTATCCATTGTTGCTTAGAAACATTAATTGCCACTGCCAATCAAAACAGTGCATAAAACTGGATATAGGCATATATATATCATAGTCAACAGAATAAAATTCCCCAAGATATCAGCTGGAAAGAGGCATATTCTCTATGCATTAATTGCACAAAATCCAGAGCTTTCCATTTTAAGGTTTTACATACATTTAGACTTACAGCCACAAATGTTTTCCTGCTTAAATGTAAGGTTGCAACAACAGAGATTGTACTTTCTGCAAAAACAATCCTGAAACTTTAATTCACCTGTTCCTGAAATGCCCATTTACAAAAGTATTTTAGTCTGATATTATACATTGAAATTCAAACCTACCCTTCAATAAAAACTAACAAACTTTGTGATATGCCGTTGTTAGGGCTAAAACCGTGTGATACAATGGCTTTAGGTGTCATCATACTAAATGCCCAACACTTCATTTTTTCCTGCAAATTCTGTCAAGAAAAACCACAAGTAAGGCAGTTTTGTCAAAAACTAGAATCTTTCCACAAGAGAAGGCAGAGGTTCTGAAACTGCAAGAAAATGGATGCTTTTCTTTGTGCCAGACAAACACAAAAAATTTAGATAACAATGTAAGAAGCATGATTTTATCACTGTAACAAATTATCACTGTAATCCATTTTTGTTTTATTTGTTTATTTACTTATTTATAAAATTCTTCCCTTCTGCTGATGTAAAATACTATTTTAAAAAAGTTGTCCTTATAAATAAAAAGCAAGTGGTTCCAGACAGTTGGCCCTGATGCAGTAAAATTAAAATGTTTTTGCTGAACTCAGTGGTAGTCTCCAACACTCTCCCCCATACATCTCATTTACCATTATTTGTGCTGTCTGTGATTTCTTTATGTTTTCAGTTTGTATGTACCATGCAAGAAGAAAACTTTGCAGGAATTTAAATTTGTGGTTTTCACAGATGTTTGACCAAATTGTATAAGTAAGTTCCAGCTAAAAAAGTACCTGCAAAAACTTTCCGCAAAAATTAACTCCATTAACACAAAAACCATGTTTTTCACTTTTTGAAAAAATTTTTGCACCTGTATTTTCTCGACACAACAAAACTAGAACCTACTGCTGACTAAAGTTCTCACTGAAAGAACCTTACTTCAGAGTAATATAACAAGCTCCTGAAGTTTTGTTTCATTTGTGTGCAACAAATGTTCATTGTTAAAGGAAAAAAATTTATTGTTATTGCACAAAAAGTCTTATTTAGTATCTGGATTTCAACACAATGATTGATTTGTTAGCTGTATCATCTGTCATTTTCAGCAAAAAAATGCCAAATCGCAAAAATAAATTACTGTCAAAAAATTTTAGGTTATTGCAATTGTAAAAATTTCTGTTTCTATATACATGTATGTATGTATGTATGTATGTGTGTGTATAGAGTTCTGTTGCACTTTGACTGTCTCATAGTTAGGCCATGCCAACTTAACTTCTTGCTTTACAGATTTTTCAGGTCAATATTAAGGACTGAATGTCGCAAAAAATGAAAACAAAATGTAACAATATTTTCAATATTAAAACAAAGTGCTACTTTCATTTTTTTTTAAATTTTGGGCATGAACTACACAAGACACAAATACAGTGTATGACGTATGTTTTAAAATTTAAGGCTTATTCGTTTAATTTAAAATATTTTCATTAATCAGACTAGAAAATTCATCTCTTGCATGGAAAAAACAAGACTGCAGGGTTTATAAAACAAGAAATCAGATTGGTGTGGCCTTATTTGGCTATTAAATGTAGATCAAATATACATATATACGTTGAATATATTCAAATTTGGTTTAGGATCTACAAGAAGAGGTGTTAAAGTACCGCAGCACATCTGCAGTTTGTTGGCTATGGAAAGTGTCCAGTGCCGATGCCTTGCTCCAGATGACATTGCTTGCCATTCTGTTTGACAAGTTCTGGGTGAGATACATATCAAGCAATAAAACAATGACTCATCAGGCCCATAGGCAAGAATTTTGTTGGGGAGGGGGGGGGGTGCAAGTTTCCTAGACTTGGACTCTAAAAGCCAAATTTATGGGACAAACACTTTTTTCAGTCCTTTCAATTTGCAGTAGCACCTACTGTTACAATAAACCTATTTGGGCTTCTTCATCATCTTATGCTAAACCTCCAAACACGGACCTTTTTGGGTCAGTGGGGGGTGCAAAGGCACCCTGCACACCCCCTGCCTACAGGCCTGCTCATTAATTGGTGTATTAGGAGTAGAGGAGAAGGATGACTTATATCTGTTAGTTTGCCGGAAATCATTTTAGGCAAAAAAAATGAGTTATCTAAAGTCTTATCTCTGCTTATTTCTCCAGTTCATTGAACAGTTTTGACAGTATTTTTTTTGCATGACAACTTGTCACATTTGATTATTGGAACTTGATAAAATAAGTCTCCCCCACTTTCCATTGAAATAAGAAATTAAATCCAAACACAAGCTCACAGGAATTACAGATATTGCAGTATATTACATTGAATCTGAATCCTAATGTTTCATTTGTGACCTTTATCATATTCACATAGTGAATTTATTTTTTTTGCCCACTGTAGGCAATCCTTGTCTGTTGATTACTATAAAATCCCACATTAAGGCTCCCCTCCCTCCCCCTGTTCATACCCCCCCCCAAAAAAACATATATAAGCCTATCCACCTGCTAACAAAAACAACATTCCGGTAACAACCCCCATCCCCGAAAGTATAAGGTACCCACCCCTTACATGTGCCCATTGTAATGCATTCTGGTTATAAATGCCACTTAAATTATGTAGCTTGTTTTATTATGAATACCACAACTCAAATCAAAAGTTAGAAAGCTATATACTATAGCCCTAAATAATTTTTCAGATAGTATCTGCTGGTTTTAAAATGTTTTTCTTATACTGCTTATAAGCCCCCCCCCCCCTGGACATATGCATGCCTATTCTATGCACCCATCCAAAATTCCTTTAAAAAAATGTGAAAGCCAAGGGCTTTGGTCTGAAATTTTTTGGTATATTATTTGAATACTAAAGATGTACTCTTGTTTGTTCTGTCCTGAAGCAATGGGTTCAGTTGGTTAACTGTGCTGGTCCACCACTCCTGGCAGTAGTTGTCATATTGTCACAGTTCCACCTGATGCAGGTATACTATAAATACTGGTAGTAGCCATCGCTAAGTGCCAACAAGCAAGACAAAAACTGCATATTTAGAGCAAAGTGTGAATTCAATTTTGAAGTAAGAGTTAATAAGTTGCCAGTAGTCTTGATATTTTAACCCTGTCATCCCCAGCAAGTTTATCAGTATGTAAATTCTCCTAAAATATCAACACAAAATAAATTGTTTGGTAATGAGAATAAAGCAATTGATCATACACAGCAACTTATCTAAGATGAAAACAAATTTCTCCCAACCTGTTTACAAGAAAACTAAATTGGACAGTTGAGGAGAATTCAGCAATGCGCCATATGGCGTGTTTTTGGCTGAAAGGGTTAACCCTCAGGTTTTTATTTTTTACTACATTCTTGGAGGCTAAGATGAATTCTGCTGTACATCCTGCTTTTTTAACTTGTAATCTGTATCGACTGACAGAAGAAAGACAAAAATGGGATAACTTCCTTTATTTCAAAAATGCCTCTCTCTGATTGGTTGATGTGCTGAGGAAATGTGAGCACTGACCTAAATTGATAGAGTGTTGATAAAGTGTTGGTGGGGTGTTGGTAGAGTGTTGATAAAGTGTTGGTGGAGTATTGGTAGAGTGTTGATAAAGTGTTGGTGGAGTGTTGGTAGAGTGTTGATAAAGTGTTGGTGGGGTGTCGGTAGAGTGTTGATAAAGTGTTGGTGGAGTATTGGTAGAGTGTTGATAAAGTGTTGGTGGGGTGTTGGTAGAGTGTTGATAAAGTGTTGGCACTGTATCAGTGGAGTTTTTGGCACTTAATAACATTTTGTTGGGAAGTCAGTGAAGATTGTAAACCTTTCAGGTGATGTGTTATTGGTGTTTTCAAATCTGTACTCTAGATAGATTATCTGTACCTTAAAAGCCATTGGAAAAGCTTAAGTGTTCTAATCAGTATATATTGTAATACATATATTAGTTCCAATTTCTAAGGTTTGTCTTCCTGTTCTGTTTAGGTTAGAGCATTCCTTGGTGCATGAGGACACAGACCTGGAAATGGACAAACGACATGCAAAAGGGTTTTGCTACTTTTACACGTCTCAAAGGCAGGAGAGCCGAGTACTCTGCCTGATTATTGCGACCGCACTTGTGGCATACAAATCTTTAATACTTGTGCTGTACTGCACTATTATGTTTTATTATAATTATTCTTGGTTTGCATTGTTGTCTCAGAAATACTTGTTTTGATAAGGAGAAACCAGATTTTTATGAGTATATATAGGCTAAGATTTTGGAACAAGATTACATTTTATAGCTGAGATGACACAGTAGTTGTGACCAAGATTTACAGAAGAATGTATGAAGTCGCCTTGTTAATGGATAGCTTCAATTTGATACATCAACATGGCAGCTAAAATTACAAAGTTGTTTGTAAAGCAGAAACGTTGTTGCAACCTATCTGGTATTGTTTAAATCTGAATTCAATTCTGTGACCAAGGTTTACAGAAGAATGTAAATGAAGTCGCCATGTTAATGGGTATAGGTTCAATTTGATGCACCAACATGGCAGCTAAAATTACAAAGTTGTTTGTAAAGCGGAAACGTTGTTGCAACCTATTGTTTAAATCTGAATTCAATTCTTTGACCAAGATTTACAGAAGAATGTATGAAGTCGCCATGTTAATGGATAGCTTCAATTTGATACACCAACATGGCAGCTAAAATTACAAAGTTGTTTATAAAGCAGAAACGTTGTTGCAACCTATCTGGTATTGTTCAAATCTGAATTCAATTCTTTTATATGTTTGTCTTTATGATCATCTCTTTTTATACGTTTATCTTTATGATTACTGCAGATTCCTTGACTTTTGTTACCATCATGTAAATTATGCTTATTTTTTCTGTCGTAACATTGCACGAATATGATGCACTTAGTGTGTCATCTCCTGAAATCATTGTGTGCAATATTGAAAAGTAGAATCGGAAATTGCTTGCAATTGCCGTCCGCACGGTGCAATTTCCACACTGCGCTCAATATATATTGTATGCAGTGTTGCGCCGTGTGCCAGGGCCTTAACATCTGATTCATAACATTTATCATCTCAAAAATTCACAGGTGGTATTCAAAAACAGAAGCCTTCGTGTTTTAAAATTATATATTATTATTATTAAGCCCTAAAATATGTCAAAGACCAAACTGTACAAGGGCTCTAGGTTTGAGTTTGTTCGTGACATCACTTGAAACCCAGACAAGATATTCAAATTTTATTGCTTTTTTACTCTTAGTTTCAATATATCAATAGTTTTATTCAAAAAGTTTAAATTCAGCTTAATGCGTTTCATAAACCATTGAATAGACAGTTTTAGTATATTAATTTTCAATGAGCAAAAATAATTTGTTTGTTATTTACATTTTACAAATATGGGTTGCTGTTAAGTGATCCGTCTTGTAAACATTGAATCCACGTTTTTGATAGGTTCAGTGTGAGACAGACTTTTAAGCTGGGAGGATCATAATAGAAAAGTAAAGTCAGTTTATGTAACATCGAGTTTTTGGGCTGGTAGTGTTTTACTGTATATTCGTTAGGTTTTGATCATACATACATACTTGGTAAAAGAACCACTTTCACCCCCACCGAATTTTCAACGTCTGCAGTATAGCCTTCTTGGGGACAGGTCATAAAGTATGTGTAATATGGGGGGAGGGGGTGGAGACTATTCCAAAATATAACCATAAATCTTGGTACTCCACTCCTCCCCGAAAAGCGTCGACATTTTTGTCCCCCCCCCCCCCCCACTCAGAAAAGGCAAAATGATTTGAATCAATACTTAGCAAACACACACCCGAATAAAAACATAAATACCCAGCATATGTAAACGAGAGCTATAGACTATTTTAAACAACAACAATTTTATTGGTACTTGGAAAGCATGAACATTTACATCAATATTTAGAATGCAATAAATATAGAGTAACTTCGGACTAACTTAATTTTTTTTAAAAAAAATAATAAATTATCATACTAATAAATCGCGATATGTACTCATGATTCTATGAATAAAGTCACTACTTTCATTTTGTGTTTTATCTTTCATAGATATTTTATAGTGGAAAATGCTTGAGTGAACAAATAAAGAGCGGGCTCGTAGGCAGGGGGGTTTGTGGGATGCGTGCGCCCCCCCGGACCCAAAAAGGTCTGCATTTGGAGGTTTATTAACGATGAAGAAGCCTGAAGAAGTTTATCCGTAAAAGTTGCCGCTACCGTAAATCGGAACGATTGAAAAAAATGTTTTTCAAAAATCTGGCTTTTAAGGAGTCCAAGTTTACGACATTTATGAAACGTATTGGTTTTTAGGACATACATTGAGTATGGGAACTGATAGTACTTAGCTGGCTTTGGTTTGCACCCCCCCCCCCCCTAACAAAATTCCTTGAGCAATCTCCTTATGAATCCAACTCTAATCTGGGTTAAGTTACCGTGGCCGCAACGAAACGAGTAATGAAATGAATCACCTCTTTTGTCTCGATCACAGATTATACATTTTCTTTGTTCCCTTTGGATCTTTTTTATTTTATACGGACTGTACCGACCAGTTTTTCGATTGGAAATTTGTGGCCGGAGTTTCTCAACTGTGTAAATGTTTTTGCAGTTCTTGAAATCGGTATTAAATGTCGCTCAAATGTTTTCAAAACCATACTTTGATGTTATAATTGCGTACATTTCTAGTTTTGAGCTTGATTTCCGTGTACGATTTCTTTCTTATCTTTCTCCCAACTCAGTATTTGAAAGAATTCTTAATTGATTTCGTAATTACGTTTGGATTCATATTGCCCGTGATGATTAAAAACACAAGTAGCTTGAAAACAACAAATTGACTGGCCTCACTTTCTTGATATTTTCTAGATGTGTACAGGCCCGTAGGCAGAGGGGGGTGCGCCGGGTGCGTACGCACCCCCCCCCCCCCCATCCTCCCCCCGCGGACTCAAAAAGGTCCGCATTTGGAGGCTTAAGAAGACAAAGAAGAAGCACGAATAGGTTTGTCGTAACAGTTGGTGCTACCGAAAATCGAAACGACTATAAAAGACGGCCATAAGTGTGTTTGTCCCATAAATTTGGTTTATAGGAGTCCAAGTTTACAAAATTTGCACCCCCTCCCCCGACAAAAATCCTGCCTACGGGCCTGTGTGTATCAGGTTCAGATCTGGGAAAAAGCAAAACCTCGGTTGAAATTCAAAGTGGTCATTTAAAAAATCGCTTTAAAAAAGAAAGAAATGACAAATAAACGAGTTTATACTCGTACATGTAAAACTATTTGTTCTTCAGTTAGTTTCAGTTCCTCCGAACCTTGTTCTCGTTAACAATGCATCCATGTCTTCATCGCCTGCATTATCGCAGCTCATCTCCTCAATTTCATGTCGTCTCACCACCTGCAGCAGCTGTTCGTAGAAATAATCTTTATCTTTTGTATCTGCTTCATTCGTCGGGGCATAAACTTGAACGACTGTCGTCTTGATGAAGTGTGAAGAGAAGCGAGCTGTGGTGATGTGGACGTTTACTGGCAACCACGAATCTAAGTAGTTAGCCTAGTTATAGCAACTCCGCTCTGATGCAAATATCGTCATCTCTACCTGAGTATATTTTTGTTTCACTTGCTTGCGCCTTGACCGTCTGCACTCACTGATTACTAGTATGCCTTATGTTCCAATATCCTACTTTAAATAACCCTCAGTTTTGGGTTAGCTAACGATTTCGTCGGCCTTCAAATTTCCTTCTGGCTTTGATTTGCAGTCACCATAGTTTTATTCTCTCATCTGAGCTCATGTAAGTCGTTGTACTGCATCAAACACCGCTTAAACTTGTTGAGTTTACAGTTTCCGTAAATCTGTGAGTTTACGGGGTGGTTGTTTGGTTTTCGTCCGACACCCAACCTGGAGAACCAGAGTTTTGCTGGCAGGGTGTGCTTTCCCCTAATCAGAGGATCCGGTTATTTAAAGGCGCCGGACACTCGCCTTTCGCCGCTGTCGCTCAGCTGCTATAAGCATTACCAGGGGTCACGATATCGGGGACGTGCGACATACGACTTCATTGGCAGAGCCTTTATTTGACGGTAGGCATTTCTCAGCATTTACGAGGAAAACACTGATGACACTTGTTAACCTCACCGAGACCTATTACCAATGCTTAGCCCCCGGGTTAGTAGGTTAGTAGTTTATCGGTTATAAATTAAGATGATTAGTAATTAAATATACGTAAGTAAGCAAGCTAGTATGTTAGAAGGTAACTTAGTAAATTTAAAGGTTGATTTGGTTGGGTGGTCCATACTTTCCTCCCCTCTAATCCCCCCCCCCTCCCTCCTGCCCCACTCCTGCAGCGAACAAAGAAAAGTTTCTGAAAACCAGGTAAGTGTTAGCACTGAATTTTGAGATTTCCACGCAGAACCGATAATTAAGAAAACAAAAATATAAAAAATACCAAAAAGCTGTAATGCACCTTTTCCGCTTTGCTACTATAGGAAGTCAAACTCTTTGACATTCGCAATGCGACTTGAGTGATAGTATTATCCAGAAAACTAGAGTGTACGTACTACTTTTCTC
>JAOBYE010191771.1:0-17626 GCA_025403585.1 Parazoanthus swiftii
TCGCTCACTCAATCGACCACGTGACCGTGTTGCCATAGTAATTTTGTAATTGCACATGTGAAATTTCAAATTGGAGGCGAATCGGAGGCTAATTACAGATAAAATTCGGGTCCGAATTCACAGTTTAATTTGTCCTCTATGTTATTAACAATATAAAAACCTTCTATTTTCCCGCAGAAAAGAAAAGGTCTTTTGATGATAATGCGGATAGCAGAGGTAAGCACTTTTACTGATCAAAGCGTGTGGTTTTCTTTTACCAATCGTTATGTGAATCTATCTGTTTGGAAACAAGTTTAAAGTCAAAGCCTGGTTTTTACGAATGAGCAGAAACTTGCGCAAGTGCATGCTTTTCGCCAGCCGGAATCGAACTATGAAAAAGGCATGATAATTACCAGCTAAAATTGCTTTGATCGGTTACTAAAAAGCAGCTCTCAAAATAACCCCAGGCTGCTTGCTTTCTGTTCCGTTTTCGCAAAAAAAAATTCGAGTAAGGACGTTAACAAGCGCAGAAAAAATAATTTTTTGCCCTTTGACCTTCAAGTTGCTCCATTTTTTCTTCTTGCGTCAAAGTCGTTTTCAATGTGAAATAGGCTAAAGCTGCCCCCCCCCCCCCCTGCACCACCACCACCACATTTGTTTTTGTATCGCTCGTTAAAACCAGGCTTATAGCTTCCTTCCTTCCTTTCTTTCTTGTAGGATCGCTCATGAGAGATGACTGGAAAGGAGACTCCAGAATATCTGACGTCGATCGTCAAGGTACGATTTGTTGTGATGTAACTGTATCGTGCCGCATACGTCGCATTTGGTAATAACAGGGTTTTTGAAACTCCGTCCCCTCCCAAACTAGACATGTGGTTATTACTCATACGTTGCAGCAAAATAAGAAGGGTCGTATTTTCAATTACAGAATTGGAGACTTTGTTTAGCGCAATAAACTCTGATGAAGATGCTGGCGAAGAGAAAAGAGAAGAAACGAGAAGTTTGAAGCAGGTATGTGCATCGATACGAGAAACAAGCAAATAAATTAATTTGAAGAACAATGTGCAAACACGGGCGACGCAAGCATCGATTACGAGTTTAACAAAATCTTTGCATGCTCCTGTGTGTTGCTTTGTTATTGCAAAGTCCTATTTCCCTTGTAAACGTCACTTACAAGCTGCAGTGGGTTGTGATGCGTTTGTTTTATTCAGTTCGATCTTCTTTTTCAAAGAGCGACGAGGTTCAATAATTACGTCATATTAAAAAGCCAGCCACATAGATGCAAATAAAACACTTGGTAAGCAATTTGATAACCGATTAAGGACAAATTAGGATGGTACTCTTTAAATCTGGTTTACACCAGTAAAATAGATACAAACACAGGAAAAGACCAAGAAAAGAAAAGTGTACGACGAGATGGAACAAGCTGTCATCATTAGTTCTGTGTTTTTTCCTTTGTTATTTAAACGTCTTTTGCTTGTGCTTATGGTTATCCGACAAGTATGGCCAGACTTTAAGGTTTTGTTCACAAGCTATGGTTTCTTGGAGTCTGGTCGTACCATAACCAAACAATGCAGCACATGCATAAATCAAAATATCATGTTTTATTGTAGGGTTTTGACGGCAAAGTCGACAGCTTCATAGAGTGGTTGTTAAGTCAACCGGTGAGTAAGTCCGACTCTTCGTGTAACTTGACCTAACTGGATCTGCGTTTTCGACCAATACATTATAAAAATAACATTTTTAACAGGAGTAACAACAACAACATCATCAACAACAACAACAACAACAACAACAACAACAACAATAATAATAATAATAATAATAATAACAATAATAATGTAACTATTATTAATAAAGGTACGGTTCTTCATCTCCAATTAGCTAAATATAGAATGAGGTCCATCTGAACTCGTTATAACTTGACCTAAATTATAATCTAAAAGTAGTTAGCAATAAGATAGAATATACTGCATTAGCAAGCTATAAAAACTATGATATCTTGATTCTAACAGTTCAAAACAACTGTTTATTTCAGCCAAACAAGTTCACGAAATCTCTATCGCACATCCTTGATGTCCAAACAAAGTTGACAAAGATGTTTTATGGAGGTGAGGAAGCACTTACTAATCAATTTTAATTTTATGGTTCTCTTTATAAGGTGACTGTTCCCTTACTTTTTTAACTCTTTTATTTGACAATAGGATACTAAGTAATTGTGTATGTGTTTGTTGGAAATACACACTCTAAAGAAAAGTCAAACAACAGCACCTTTACTTTGCATTCTATCTTCACTTTTTACAATTATAACATATTTTCCCCGTACAAACAAACTCAAAAGAGGTTGTTGTATTTTGTGTCTTATGAGTAAATGAGTCATAACTAAAAGTCAATCAAACTCAGAGAAATTACTTCAAGTGTGAAAACGTTGATGGCCAAAATGGCGGATATGTAGTCAAAGCAACAGTGTTTAAAACTTGATTAATTGTTTTTATGGAAAGTAATTAGCTTAACCAAAGCTGCTCTGTGTGCCAACTTTTATTTGTAACCATTTAGAAAATTTTGAGGTGGGGTTGTCCACTCCAGGGCTTAAAAATTGCTCCACGTCTCTCTATTGAAACTACAGCCAAAAATAATGTCCAGCAAGACCAGTCTCAATCCGCTCAAGCAGTACTGCAGCCAGTTCAGCAGCCATTACAAGACCCAGCAGTACAAAGTACTCAGCAGTTTTCTTATGAGCAGCCGAGCACCTACCCTGTACAGCCTCAGTTGGCCTACCCTTATCCTGCACCCCCACCTCCACCCCCACCTTCCTCTGTGTACTTCCGTCAACCACTAAAACTTCAACCAGTTCAAAAATGGCCAGTTCAACATAACTGCATTGGATCCCTCTGTGCCAAATCTAAGGCACCCAAAGTAAAGGCACCTTCCGCAAACGATGCTGCCGCTAAAGTAGCCCCAAAACCCGCTCCGGCCCCCAAAGCTCCTCAGCCAGCGCCTCCTGCGGGCCCTTCAATGTTTAATGTCCCTGGTGCAAGCATACAGGTGTCCCCAGTGACGGTCACTCAAGGTATGCCGCCTATGACCCCTATGGACCAATATAACCCATACCAGGCTCAGCTTCCAGCCCCAGCCGTCCCTCCGTACCAGACAGGTTTTCAAAGTGCAAGGAAGCGAAAAGCTGTACCTCAGATGCCCTCCGACTGCGAGGGCTACTCGGAAAAACGATGCCAAGTCTTCATGGACTGGCCGACAGGTGAATATCTATCTGTGTATCTCTTACTTAAACGGGAACGACAATAGCTTTGGTTTCGTTTGTTTTGGCTTATTTACTTGACTGACAATTCAAACAGCAAAATTCGCGCTTTCTAAGTATAAGAACCAGGTAAATTTTTGTGGAGGCTCAAGATGTTCTTAACCTTTTGAAGACTTCAGCCCGGCTCAAAAGGTTTTGAAATTGTTCATGTTTCGCACACTGGATTAGAATTTATGCAGCCATGGGGCGGCTGGTGGAGAGAAAGATCAGTTGAGCCATATTCGATGGACTAGCTGGTTGTGAACCTCAACAAATTTCAAAAGGGGTGTACACTTTTGACATCAGACGAAACTTATTAGTCTTAAGTCAGCATTTATCCGTTTGCTTTTACATACATCTGCTAAGAAAATTGGAGACAACTTGTAGTCAGTATTCCTGAATAGACTCAGTATTGATCTATAAAAAGCGTCTTTAGTAAAAGGCTACCAAAGGTGATGCTGGTAATTATTTCTTAACTCATTTTTTGCTACGACTTAGCGAGGGGCTCAAAAAGGTCTATGGTGGTACGCTTCGGGAGTTACCATTTTCTGCGTCGTTTAAAGAATAAGCAGTATAATGTGTTGTTTTTCCAGACAAAAATAACGAGGTAAAAGCTTCCTTGAGGTTCAAGAACAACTGGTCAAGTGACTACAAGAATGCCAAGAGCACTAAACACAACATTTTCAAGGCTGAGGTTGAGAAAGCGGTACGTAGTCTGTTGTTTGAACTTTGCATGTTTTTTGGCGTAAATTTTATGGAACTTTTTTGGCTTCAGTAATAATTAACCCTACTTTACACGGGATTTTTGAGGTTGCCTTTACAGGATAGCGGGGGAGCAACGGAAAGTTGAAAACTTTGAAAGTGGCTGTTTACATTTTGTTGTAACGTTGTGTTAACGTTTCGGACGATAGCCATTCTATAAAAAAACAGTTTTTCAAAAATAGTGTTCCAGATTTAGTGAAAGAAAGTGTTATATTTATTAACCACTTTAGATCTTGAGTTCATTAACAAAACGTGTTCTTCCAAACTTCCTATATATCTTTCTATATCTGCTTTTTACTGTTTCATTTGTTACCCTTTTACACCCAGGTTAAAACAAGGTGTCTTTCTATTGTTTTTCTAGATGAAAAGGGCATACAGAAACCATAAAAACTTCAAAGGCATAGAAGTTACAAAACTAAAGTAAGTATTTATCTCTTCACATGTTACCCCATCTTAATAATTCAAAATTTTTAATTTTGTGTTTTTGATTTGCTTCTCTTGGCTTGATTTTGACAGCAAAATGAAAAGTTGATTTTAACAGTAGCAATGTAGATTATTATCAGCAATAATATTGCTATTAAGCAGTAATATTGACGATGCTAACGTAAACTGAAACTAGATTTGAAATCCACCCAAGTGATACGTTTTCTTTTCATAGAGATGAAGACATGAAAACTCTGGTAGAGTTCACACTAAAATTCAAGAAAAAAGAAAAAGGAGCATTGCGACTCTTGCAATCCGCCATTTCGTCTGACTATCTCGCCAGCATGCCAGTTTACAAAGATACTCTTCTACGTGACGGTAAGTTTATACGATCATGGCGTGTAGTTGATTCTGTGATTAGCATGCAAAAATGTAAGGATGTCTTTGAAAGTAACAGTTTGTTCAGATTATAACTAAAACGATCTTGAATCTATCTACTGACAAATCTGAGACACACATATAAAACCATGAAAATATAGGAAAACTTTATGTTTGATCCTGTTGTAGGAAAAATATTACAATTATCGCCGCTGGGCAGGCAAAAGGGAAACTGTCTAAAACCGATTTCTTACCTTTGAAACATAACGGTTTTTCCGTTTATATCAGAATTCTTCCATTTTAATCAGAATGAGAAAGATCTTCGGCTAGCTACACCTTAAATAAAGACTTTCAAAGTCAAAGCGAGCATTTAATTGCATGCAAAAAGTAGTCTTAGGCATTTTTCTATAACAAGTTTCCAAACTCTATCGTTTAAAGCTCTTACTTACATGCTGATTTTCCTCGTAGTGGTGTTTGCAACCCTTTTTTCATCAACATTAATACGATTTTCAATCAGTTGATAAAAACGATGACAAAAGCAACGACAGTGTCCAGACTTTTCACTACTGACAAGTAATTCAAAGACATTTCCCTGTTACTTTTTCGTTACTCGTTTTTAAAAGGAAACGCGAGTTGAGCACAAAGAAGACATCTTGAGGAGTTTTGCATCTTCCCTTCAATATCTTTATTGAATAGGTTTACCTCATCGCCATCGTAAAATTGTTGCTAGTCAACAAGAAATTGACGACTTACCCGATAGTAAACCCACCCAGACAGAAGAAGATGACCCCGAAGACACTGCAGAGCTCATGTCGACCCGATCCAGTGGTATGATATGCACACTCTTTTTTAGAAATAAAATCGGCCTAATTTTAACAACTAAGCTAAGATCTATACAAAACCGTAATTCAAGCTACGTTGGGCTTGATCTTTAATTGTATTCTGGGAGGTACACGGAATAGTTCCTGCAAGATCGCAAGAGAAGTATTTTATAATTTTTTGAAGTAGAACTTTGGTGTTTTGCTCTTACGTTTTGCATAAAAAGCGGTTCACAGCAGTAAAATCAATTTAGGTACCTCCACTTTTGAGATCAGAGCATTGTGTTTGGGTAATGTAAAACACTAACACATTCTAATTCTTGCAAATAAAATGATGATGTTTACAAGAAAGGTTTTGTTCTAATATAAATAAAAATAAAACGAATTGTGTTTTAGGATATCAAGGGTATAATTATATTTCTGTACTGGAGACCATGCTTTAACAAAATTTATTTAAACTCGTTTTGCTTATTATAACTCAGGTAAAACGGCCCTATACTAAATTGAAATGACAAGATGATCAACGTCCACGGCTAAACATTGCAATTTCTTTACAGCGTACCAGGGTTGCTTTAGAGACAAGAAGCCAGGTCGTGACCTACCCCAGCGGTATTCCAAGTATGAGATGACTCCCGAGTGGTGCATTGGTCGATGTAAAGTGGCCAACTACAAGTTCGCCGGTCTGCAGTACGGATATCTTTGCTTCTGTGGCAACAAGTTTGGCACTCATGGACGAGCCGCTGAGAAAGAGTGTAGCAGCAAGTGTTTTGGAGACAAGAAGAGACGATGTGGGGCCTTCTGGCACAACTCTGTTTACTCAGTAGGTCAGTAAAAGTTCATTCTAGGTTGGATGATCAACCATTCTTTGTTTAGTCACGGTAAAAACTCATCAGGATTTACATACATATTTAAAATAAGATAACATTAAAAAAAACATTTATATATTTATATATATATAAACTATCTAAAAAATAAAGACCTGCTTTCCATGAGTGCCGTGTTTACTTTGTAATATATTAATTGAAGAAGTCACTGCAGCCTGCTCCAAATTTGCTCGGAGTATTTGCTTGCCGCAACTCGATCGGAAGGCTATTCCAAAGTACTGCACCACTGTAACTAAAGCTATCTTTTAGGCAGTTGGTGCGTGGCTTAGGAATGGCTAGCTTGTTCTCGGTGTCTCTCAGTTTATAATTGGTGAGGAGGGGAGCGGGTGGAAAGAAATGCAACAACAACGGTTTTGGAGTCAAGGACAATGCAAATTTTGCCACAACTTTACTTAGCCTATAGGTATGTTTATAGTAACGCTGTACGGAGGGGTATGAGAGGTAATTTGATTGTGTGACTATGCAGATACACATTTAGCTTTTAACTCAGTTTACAGAAAATAGTAGTGTTTCGATTAAAGCACAAAAACAATTACAAAAAATTAAATATAGATCTACGATAGAACCAAAAACAAACTGTATTGTATCAACCTGAAAGACTATTGTAACCAATTTCAGATGGGGATGCGCACGACCTATCCGAGTTTGAAAATATGCAAGACGACGAAAATGATGGATCTGAAGACGAGAAGAGGACAGAGATCAAGAGTGCTTCAGGTTTGTTTAAAAATATTGTTTATCTATTAATAATCGTTTTCGTTATCAAACCAATACTTTTTAACCGGAAATGTTAACAGGAAAGCCTTATGCCTAATCAGTGGAAATTTTGTTACAAATGGACAACCTGGTTTGGGTTGTGGTTGTTTACAATGGCTACAGAGTCGTTTTACAGTATTAGACTCGAATTAATTTAAATATTCGTGAACTCATTATAGCTATGAGCTATTCAGGATTTCGTGTGTTGTTGGAGGTTCCACGTTAAGCAAAAACATTGTTAGTTACTAAGCGTGATTGTCATGAAACAGTCTCCATAAGTATTCATGACTTATTTGTTATGAAGAATGTCCTGATCAAAAGAGTTATGCACTTAGCTACGCAACGCTCAAAGATACCTTTATTTATAATACTAGTAAAATAATACAAATATTCTGGAAATATGCATCTAAATATCTAAATATGATTGCAGGCATGAATAACAATTTACATGATATTTAAATTTGCTTTTGTTTTAGCCTGACACAGAAAAAGTAGAAACTACTAAAACAATGCGAAGTGTCTCTGAGAGTGTTTTACTAGCTAGCTCACAATTCCTTTTATGTTTTGATTTATCTAAAGAGTCCAAAGGATAAGAGTGATAACTGACTTGTAACTTTTTTTAAATTTGTGTTTGTTTTGCATGTGAACACATGGAACTGAAACAGGAAAAGAACACAGTGAGTATTTGACATCTATTATCCAGTTTCAGTCTGTTCAGCAAAAAACATATTTAGGCCCAGAATGAGTACAAATATCCTGCCTTATTTGTACTTTGGAGGTTATTTTGTATAATAGCAAACCAGTTGATTTTACAAAGTCTTACATTAGAGATAAAAAGTGATAACATAAATCTCTTATTAAACCGTTTAGTACAGTTGTGGCTTGATACTGTTGCACTAAGCTAGCTAATAAAATATAAAATTCATTCAGTATTTCTTGACTATCACATCCTCTGTTTTCATAATATGATATTATTAATTATAAAGTTTTGGTATTGTTATTTATACCTTAATGACATTGCTATTATCATCGTCCTCACTATCGTGGACGTTGTCGTCGTAACCAATAACACTGTCAATACCTCTACCTCTGTTAAGGCCGATGCCACTCTCATTTCTCTTCTCAATGCTACTTTTTGTCATTGCCATTGCTCTGGAACTATTGTTATCCCTGTCACTATATCTGTTTTATATCTGTTATTATAACAATAATAACTAGTTTTATTAGTATTTGTATTATTATCAGTAGTGGTAGTGGCAGTAGTTGTAGTAGCAGTAGTAGTAGTAGTAGTAGTAGTAGCTAGACTGTACTCAACTTTTTTTTTCATTTCACAGCTGAGGTGGCAAACCACTTAATGAAGGGTACGTTACCTGATTTTTCACCAGATTGTGATATGATACAATAGTTTATTCACAACTTAAAAAAGCAATTTTCTCTTCTAATTCTCAATATGTACTGATGTCATTTTTGTTATTTTAATAAATATCATAACTATAGTTTTTATTTTACTGCTGTTGTTCTGATTACAATTAGTAATAGTAATTTCTTCTTTTTTTTTTCTCAAATTCGTGATCTACTGTTCCAAAAGTTGTTTTGTTTTTCTATAGAGTAAAAGGAAATTTTTATGAACGGCTTGTATCAAGATTATTTGGTCTTTTCCATTTATTAAGTGACAACATAATTGGACATAACATTTTAAAATAATTCAGGCCGCAGATACAACTTTTCCTTGAAAATATTTGCATAATTCAAAATAGCCAGATACCATTGAGTTTACTGCTTCCGCGAGAAAAGCACCTGATACTATGTTTTTTTTAAGAAAAATACTAATTATTTGTTACTTTTTTATTCCTTAAGCTGCGGAAGCCGCACTGAGAGGTTGGTGAAAAACAAATAGTTAGCAATTGTTGATATTAATCCATTATGTACATTGATACAATTAATTTTTTAATCAATTAATTAATTGCACCATATAGACCCTATGCAAAAATGGCGACTATTTTCATATTCCTTAGTTTGCATAGGGCCTACAGTTATACGTACAAATCCCTTAGTTATAAGCCCAGCTACCTGCTAAGAGAAATTATATCCAGATTTAAAGTTCTTCTCCCCATGTACAGACCCATCTAATATATCCAGTTAGTGTCCCTTCCTATTTATTATTCCTTGTTTTTTTTTAAACACCACAGTTTCACATCGAATCTGATTATAGCAATAACAATAATAATAATAATAACAATAACAACAACAATAAGAAGAAGAATAACAATAATGATAATAACAACAATAACAGTAAAGATCTTACAGTATGTTTTATGAACATGTTTTATCGTTTCGTTGTGTCATTCTGAAATGTTTTACTTATTTTTTTTAGCTGCAAAGAAGCTGTTACCTCGTAAGTATCGACTATTTTGAAAAGTGCTCTAAAAATGTCTGATTCTCAACACACCGCTCCTTCTGCATCTTAAGCTATCCTGGGCCTTCGCTTAATGGTTAACTATCAACAACTTTCACTACGTTATAGCGTAATATCGTTTTATAAAGGCAAACAGAGTGAAATTTTAAATAGGATAAATTCATTTGAATTTATGATATATACTTTTTAAACTACTGTAAGTTCTATAAACAAGGCACCTTTGTACATATTAACGCCCTTCCTTTAAGAATAACTCGTTTTCAGGGTCCAAATTTGCAACAAGCCTTCGCTCCTGTCATTCAAGAGAATTAAACTTTGTTTAGTATTGGAGGTACTTAGAAAGGGTTAATAAGACTAGTGATCATTTGCGACCTTTGTACAGCAAAAAACGATACAAGTCTCTCTTTGGGCCTTGTCAGATCCCTCCAGAAGGCTAATATATTTTTTAAAAAATAACGTCTTTAGACAATCATACATTACATCGGATTAAAACCTTTATAATGTTAAAACAATGCGTTAGTGATTGCTCGAAAGATACGACGCTGCATATGTACAGTATTCTCACCACCTTTTACTGTGTAGCTTTGTCTACAATGTTAAAGGTCGAAAAACACTTTTATCTTACTGCTTTGTACTAAATAACAGAGGGAGGCAAAGAAAAGCGCGAGCCTCAGGATGACTTAGAAACTCAAAAGGCTAAGGCTGTGGCAGCCCTTGGTGGTGAGTTCAGTCGATGTAACATAACTTATCTCTCTCTCTCTTTCTCTCTCTCTCTCTCTCTCTCTCTCTCTATCAGTCTGTCTGTCTGTCCGCCTGTCTGTCTGTCTGCCTGTCTATCTACCTGTTTATCTATCTATAAATCTAGCTCTACAGTGCCTCAAGTTTCAACATCCCAATCGTTAGAAATTATACATGTAGTATGTGGTAAGATAATCACATGTCTCAACGTGGTGCTAAAGGAAAGACTTTCTTCTGTCACCCACGGCAGTTCAGTTGTTTATTAGGAGATTTTCTTTTGTGTATTGGATCTTACACTCACATCTGTCAGAGGCAAAAATGGTGTCCTGTTAGTTTGAATTGATAAGCAAAACAGCAATGAGACTGTTTAAAATGTGTAAGAACCGTCTTATGTGCTCTGTATTTACAGTTGTTTCAATGAAGAATTTACAACATAGAACTGTACTTGTCCGCCTATACTGTTTTTTTTATGCTAATAAGTTGGCTCTGAATTGGCAGCCGCGCAAAATCTGATGACTTCTAAAGCACTTGTTGGTGAAGAAAAAGAGAGAATGAAGCGAGAGGCCGAGTTAAGCACCGGTAAGAACCTGTTGGTTGCGTACCTGAGCGATGTTGGAGGATACGACAGACAATACAGGGATGTCGATGACCAGGATGAATCGGGATCCGGAGGTAACTTTTAAGTACACGCACGTTTACTAACATACATACATACATACATGCATATATGCATACATGCATAATACTTACATACATACATACATATATACATACATACATACATACATACATACATACATACATACATACACACACATACATACATACATACTTACATACATACATACTTACATACATACAAACATATATAATACCAACATAGAAAAATGTTATGAATGCAGTTTAAGAAGGGAAAATCCATTTATAACGTGCTTATTCAAGAATCTGAAAAAAGAAATTTACATGATCGATCCAGAAAAAAAATAAGGTTTGCAAACACTACCACCTTAAACAATGTGTGGGAAAAATGGCTTGTTTTTGCTGCCAAAGCAAAAAGTAGCAGTTCCCGTTGAATGCCATTTGTACACATACTCTTAGAAACCAAACTGATCTGCGTTCTTTTTGCAAAAGTAACTCAAATAACTTGGTATGCTTTCTCTAGAAGCTACAGCAAATACAATCTTTCAACATTTTAATTACTTTTTAGGAAAAGATGTCAAATTTGACTACAAGCGGATGGTAATCGATCAGTCAGGCGACGGCGAGTTCGTAGCAAAGAAAAATAATAAAAAGATCAAAGTGCGACGCCGAGAGCGCCGCAGTCTTGAGCCGCAGTATCCTAGCGACGAAGACGCGTTTGATGGTCCAAAAAAGATGGCGTCGCGCGCCGTCAGGGACGTGGATGAGCCACCAAGCAGAGTGAGTAACCAGATCATGCTCCTTTTGTACAACTTTTTTTTATTTCAGGGACAATTTTTGGCGAAGAAAAGTACATCGACTGGCAGCAAAGCACGATGTAGCTTCCAAATGCATCTTTCCTGTACCGTTTTAATGTTGCACAATCGAAACAAGGGTTCTGTCCTGTTTATTCCTCGTAGTAGAAACGTGGTAAAGATGGCTTTGTATATTTAACTATACCTCTTATTTGTATTGCGACGTAGCACACAATAACTTAATCAATTTAGAACTGCACAAAGCTTCGACAGACTCACGTGTTCGAGTAAAGACACTTTATCTTGAATCTGAGTACTTCTATATGTTCTTTATACTTCGAGTAGACGGTAAACACAAAAACGCCAGAACCTAGAAAAGTCCAAGAAAGATCTAGAATTACAAACTAGCCCAGAACTCGCCTTGTTTAAAGACTGGTTATAGCTATTTAACAAGTGCATACTGGACAGATTTTGATCATTTTCTTCTTTACACGAGTTTTTTTCCGCTGGGTAACGCTATCTGACCTTTGAAAATCGTGGATCATAAATCATATATTGTTGTCCAATTGTTACAGGATGCTAACACAGAAAGCGACATTCAAATCAGCATGCCAGATGAGAATTCTGATGCATCTGACGCGGAAGAAGAAGATGCTACAGAAACAGAAATGGTCCCTGAACCAGAGACTGACTTCAACGCTGTACGTGAATCAGGGATCCCCAAGGTAGCCGAGCCTGCAGTCTCTGTGCCCGTCGCCTCAGTTGTAAAGGCTCCGGAAGCTCTTGAACCAGTCAAACAAGATGCCGAGATTAAGCAAGAACCAGATTCTGCTGAAACCACCAGTTCCGGTGAATCTGGTTCTGCAAGTGATTCTGAAGAGTCTGCTAACCAAGCTGGAGAATCGGGTTATGGAGAATCCTCTGGTAAGTATTAACTGTTTATCATGACTAAATGGTTTTTGAACGGTATTTCGAATCCGATTATTAAATAAATGCATTTTATGAATGTGTGCCATATATGGGCGACCTTCGTTATTAAAACCAAGCCCTGCATTCCAAGCTCTGCTTGAAAATGCCAAACCGTCATGTGACATTTCGGCATTTGCAAACTTTATTTGACTTCCTAGAAGCATCTATAGGAATAAAAAACGTGGTTTACGTTCTTCAACTTAACTCGTTTGATATATAAAATATACACCAAGAGCCTACATCTGTTCTTCGTTTTCCTGTTGTAAAGGAGTTTCCTTTTTTCAAAGAAAAATTAACTGGAAACATATTTTATTTGCCATACACATATATAGGTCTTTCACGTAATGTGCCTTCAGAAGACGAAGACGAGAAGGAATTATCCAGGAAAGGTCGGGATGTTGACGATGAAGATGAGGAAGAACTGCCAAAGAAAAGGGGCAAAGACAAAAAGAAGGTGAACGCTTGGGGTTTCGCGCTCTTGACTGTCGAAGTATTTATTTAATAAAACGGTATCAATAGCAGAGAAATGTAAATTGATCTAAGTTAGGCTTGTGTTGCCATTTGAGATAACATTTGTAAATAGGATTTCTAGGACAGTTGTCAATGTGATGCTGGTTCTTGCATACAGTGAAATCCTACACAAAAGCCCTCGGCTTACATAACGTCTTGGGAGAAATAATATACAGTGACATACAACATGATCAAAATAATTGTTCTAAACTGCATTTGCCTTTATAGCTCCCTAATTAAATAACTCTCGCTTTAAAACTGTGATACGAAAACAAATAAGAAACTTACAACGGGATACATTAGATTTGTTTATATATCGGGGGGGGGAGGGTTATAACTGGATATATTAGATTGGCCTAGACATCATGTGATCTTATATGTTGGCCTATATATCGAGGGAAGTTTTATAACCGGAAAGTTATTTTGTTAACAAGTAGACAGCCTTGTTGATGGGGGCTTGAAACCGCGGGCGGGGGCTTCAATGTCAGGTTGGTTGTATGTTGACTGTTGACTGTAGAGAAACTTTTTATAATGTGGTGGCGAAATTTATTTAAGTGCTAAGTTCAAATTTAATAATTGTCACAATTTCATGGTTAATTATGTCCCTTGTAGTGTTCCATCTGTCAAATAGGTTGCTTTTAAGTACATGTTCATATACTAATGTGCTTCGTTTTTATTCATTACGTTACACAGCGACAAGCTGCTCTCAACGATGACCAAGAAGACACTCTGAAGAAGCATGTAAAACAAGGTCAGCAGTTGTTTAGACTTCTGTTTGGCATTTTGAAATGAAACAAAGAAAATAATAATAATAATAATAATAATAATAACAATATGAATAATATTTTGAGTAATAAAAACATAAATTTTTAGTTAACGCTTTTGTTTGCTTGTACAACCCTTTATTCTTTGATTAGATAAAAGCACAAAAATTGTTTGAGTTTTATCTGTTGACTTATAGGAGTATCGAAACTGAAGGATTTGGTAATGGAGTTATACAGACAACAGTCAACCATTAACGCATTCAAGGAGGCTGTAGCACAACTCCGAAATGATATTGTCGACCAGCTGAAGGTCCCAGCTGACCAAAGAGAACAAGTAATCAAGGAAATTAGGAATACCATGAAGAGTACAGCAATCGAAGAATTAAAGGGTATTCAGATTTTTCACAAATGCTTTAATATTAAAATAAAATATTGTTTTAGTATTCAAAAAGTACTAGAGCCATATTGAGACGTGCAATGACAACTGGGCAGCGACTGCAGGACAGGCAAGTTGAGTTTTCATCGTACTGAAACACACTGATCCCCGCGGCACGAGCTGGAGCCAAAGCTGAAACTTGGTTTTTGGTGCAAGAACCTCACAATTCATTTTTTGAAACCCTACAAACCCAATCGTTTTAGCTCTGGAGTTACAATTGGAGCTCTTAGGAACGGAGTTGTTTACAAGCACTAAAATTTGGGTGTTCAATTTTCAAGATAATTAAGAATAGTACTAGTATTGCAAGTACATTTTTGAATTGCATTAGGTGTGTACGTTTTCAATAGGCACTTTGCTAATGCAAATATTCCTTCGTTTCAGTTCGATCCAACTATTCGGCCACATCTTGTCTCTTTGATTAAAAAACCTTCATAACTTAAACACTGAGTGAGCTTGAACGAAGAAAATATATCATTAGCAAATTACCTTATTAAAGCTATGGATTTTGTAGTATGAGCAGTCAGACTACAGATCTTAGCGATGTTAAATGAACCTAGGCAAAGACATTAAGGGTTTTAGTTTATTGGCATCAAACTAGAGGGAACAAAAGATGTTGGGAGGTATAGTGAATCTCCTCTGTTATATTTTAGTATTGCTGCCCTTTAAGTTCATTTTTGTATTTTTTTGTTTAGGGATGACCGGCTCAATCCGCAATCGTCTATCTGAATACGCAAAGGATCACCCTGCGGTGAGCATTGAGGCTGAAGAAGCTGGTAATTCTCTGAAAGATATTCCATTGTATGACCAGGAGAGTGATGAGATCAAAAAGAAACTAAAGAAACGATCTGTAGAAATTGAGCAGGAAATCATTAAGCGGAGCGAAGGAAGTGATGAGATCCCTGATATTCTCAAAGAACATTTCAAACGTAACGCACCAGAATCAGAGGAAGACTCAAAACATTAACAGGAGACGACGCTGTAAGCTCTGTCAAACCAGCATCACATGTTACTAGAAACAACGAAATGAAAGCTGTGATAATGAAGAAAAAAGAAAATTTGTTAGAACAGGTATCACAGGATACTCAAGCAAATTTAAAAGAATGGAGAGGGCCTATAAGTTTTCTGGAAGGGTTCAACTTTCTTTCACCTGTCTGTGCTTTTAATAACTGGATCACAGCTCGGTTGCACAAATGAGCTACATACGAAGAGCTGTGAGAGCTGTATCTGTTTATTCAATATTTGCTTTTACTCAAACTATCAGTGAGCTTGCTTTCATGCTGTTTTCGCAACCTTGATGATGCTAACATATCATTGACATGTATTAAGAAAATCCGACTGTGGTGTCATGGCAACCCAAAACAGTACCGACTGCATGCGATCCTATTTCACCCTGAAAAGATGTGAGTGACTTGTGAGCGGAAGACGACTTTTCTGATTAGTAAAGAAATATGGTTCAAAAGTTTTAGATCTTTTTGTTCATTACTCTTCTTTTAGGGTGAAAATTGGTGATGCATCCTTAAGTAAATAACCATTCGTGTTGTTTCAAACGATTTCTCTATAGATCTATAGGAAATTCTAGCTCGTAAAAGCAGAAATGTTTACGCTTTTACTTTATTACAAGTACGCGACGTTGTTTTATTTTGATACTTCTACCATCTGAGCTGCTTCGAAACACGTCTAGAAGGTATCGACAAGACTTTAGTATCACAATGACGATCAGTATAGTGCAGTGAAATAATTGTCAAATGACAAGCTTTAGGCTAATCTGAATTTAATGCATGCAGAGTAACTCAAGTGTACATATAGAAAGTGTATTTTTGAATTAAGGGTTTATCATATTGAGTACTTTCTACAAGTGATGATATTTTTGGATTAAAGCTACAAAAAACACATACCGTGTAGTTATTTTCCATTTTGTGTGTAAGCCGTTACAGTATCCAACCAAGTTTGGGAAAGAATCTTTAAAGTATTGGTATATTCATTGCAATTCTTTTGACAATATTTATAAAATTTCGACGAAACCGCAACGTAGAATTTAGTTCATTATAATGAACACTAGTTTATTATAATCCTTCTCTTCCGGGTAATTACATTCCACATCTATTTAATCAAATTGCCTTACAATCGCATTGAGAACATTTTCTGTCTCTGCGTTTTACGTGTGTATCTGTGTGTTCACTTATGCATCTAGTCGAGCTCACCGCATTTCGTAAGATCTATAACTATCAAGAGGTCCTGTGGTTTAATCCAGACCATGTCGTACATTTACTCAAGTTACTCTTTCTTTCCCAAACTTTTTATTGGTGCTTTGCCCAGGAGTGGAGGCGAGTGGGGAGTCTGTTGAAAGTGCTCGTCGCATGTATCTTCAAAAACTAGCAGCGTTAAAGAAATTATAGTGTCTGGAGTTTTAATCTAAATCCAAATCTTAAGTGTATGTTTTAAGATAAATGACGTCAGTAACCTCAAGAATGAGGTTAATATAGCAGATGTATATTTTATGTTTTTCCCGACCATATTTCTAAAACATGTTACAATCGGTTACACTCGATTTAAAGGTAATATTGTTAGATTTATCATCGAAAGTGTAAGAAGCAGCTAAATAAATTGTAATATAAGATTTAATAAGAGAAGGGAACGGACATGGAAAGGATGACACAACAGTTTATTTTTTTACTTCATGTAATGTTGCAGCAAAATCCTTTAAAACGTTATAGTTTTGATTAACACGGCCGTTTTTAACTTTTAGCATAATGCCATCTGCCAGAATGTCAACGATCCACCTTTTTTCCCCTGAGCTTTAATTTAAATATATATCCACAGATTCCGGACTTTTCACGCATTCGATACTGAACGTCCATAAAGGAAGCCACGTTATGGACGTTTTTTCTGCGTTAATTGAATGACGTCATCACATATAATTTTTGCAAAATTAATTATGCAAAATAAAGCTTAAATAAGAGAGATGGGACTTTCTTACAAAACTCCATCAAGGTGCCGGTAATTGTTGACATCTGTTGATAGGCGTTTGTTCTAAGTTTGTGTACCAGCTTTCCAGAGTCAGTCGT
>JAOBYE010191882.1:4168-17625 GCA_025403585.1 Parazoanthus swiftii
GTCTGCATTTGTGTTTGCGTCTGCATTTGTGTTTGCGTCTGCATTTGTGTTTGCGTCTGCATTTGTGTTTGCGTCTGCATTTGCGTTTGCGTCTGCATTTGCGTTTGCGTCTGCATTTGTGTTTGCGTCTGCATTTGCGTCTGCATCTGTGTTCGCGTCTGCATTTGTGTTTGCGTCTGCATTTGCATTTGCATCTGCGTTTGCGTTTTCGTTTGTATCTCTAGTATGAACAGGCCTTTAGACGCAATATTTTGGAACAGTGAACAAACGTATTTTGAGTCAGGTTCGCTATTTTTTTAGTATTTTAGTAATGGTTTTCCGTCTCATTTTGGAGGAAATGGCTCTGGAAAATTTTCAAAAAGTTTTGGAGTTTTATTTTTAGACTAGGTTGTGCGAACCGTAGTCACCAATGCATGTAACATTTCAGAATCTATCACGTTAACGTGAGTTGGTTTCATTGTCACAAAACTGTCACGTTACTTTTACAGCGGCACTACAATTGTTGCATTGTTACTAGCATAACTATCACAGCCCCCACAACAATGTCACCGTCATCGCTGTTACAACGTTGTACTTGTCTCAACGCTGCAGTGCTGTGTAAGAGGCCGTCGGAAAATCGATTTGTTAAGGCTTAATGTCTGTAAATGGACGGGAGGGGGGGGGTCTCACAAATAGAAATGGACGTCAAGAAATATTTACATGAAAACACGAGCAAAATGAGTGAAAATATAGTTGTTTCTGAAGAATTTAACACTTCAAAAAAGTATCACGACAGTGGTCACTGTAACTAAAATCACAAAATCAAGTGAATGTTACGGGGGGGGGGGGTCAGCTCTTTATGTTCACAGGACAACAAACGTTAACAAATCAATTTTCCGACGGCCCCTAAACTGATGTAGAATTCTTTCTGTGTGAAAAAGCGGAAACATCGTATAGCGACACGGAACATATATTTTGATTAAAAACTAAAAATATTTAATGGAGAATTCACCAACTGATTAAGACGCAGAGAAGCTTAAATCTTTCAGGTTAAAAGAACGTGATGAAAATGTACACTTGTTCAATGTAGCCGTAACAGCAACGCGAAATACCCAATTTGAAGTTTTTTTTCAGAACGCAAGTGGATCGCGAAGAACGGGAAGGTGAACAATTTTAGGGAATGATAAGGATTTAGAAAGAAATAACAGTTGTTGAAGTAGTAGAAAAGAAACTGTTTCATTCCTTCATTTGCTACAGGATGTCATGGGCGCTCTTGGGTCGCCGTGTAAAGTGTTTTACAAAGCGGAGGACAAGGTACTGTTTGTTTGACTATACATAACATTGGGCTGAAAACTAACTATAGAATAACTTCATTCGTTTATAGACTACTTTTTGCAATCCAGTTAAGAACCCCGGGTTGACATAATCATGAGCGTATAGCTTTTTTTTTTCATGTAAGTGCATTCGTTTGGAAGAAAAAGGATTTTCAAGCCAATACCTTTAGAAGCATACTTGTAGGAAGTAGGACTTCAAAAGTTAAACGTTGTTTCGAAATGAGTGCAAAATACGATGTAACTATTTCACAAACTAACGCTACAACTTTTACTTGGTCATCGCATTTGGATAACTCTGATGCAACACGTATGGAGTCGTGAGTTCAGTCCTCACGTTTAGTTTCCAACCACCAGATGAGGATCCACGCGCCGTCCCCCTACAAGCTCTCACAGTCCAAGAGCTCCGATTATTTCTTTAACTACTTTACTTTGGGAATGGTGAGTTGGAGTGTCTCTGTGTCTGCTGTGAATATAATGCTAGAAATGTTCTTTTGTGTAATTCGTAGTTAGAAGTTACTTGAAATGAAAGTGAAAGCCTCGTGAAGGAATTCTGTCCTGTCATATCTTGTTATACTGTTCTTTTACTTTGAAAGCAAGTGTCCTTGCAAAAAAGGCTTGTATGATTTTGCATAGTTGTGCCTTCTAACTCTTTATTATTGTTAGTAGTAGTAACAGAGTAGCAGTGTTAGTAACAGCGGTAGTAGTAACAGAAATAATAATTTTAGTTAGTGGTATTAGCCGAGTCCCCAGTAATCCTTATTTCAGCTTATCCACTTGGGCTTTTTGTTGCTCATTCCCCTTTCTTAAGACATTGAGCAAACATGCATGGAACGTTTGTCTGAATAGGAGGTCTTATCGTTGTTACTGGTTTGTTTGACTTCAGGACATTCTCTTCGACGCCTACAGTCATCGTGTGAAGAAGTTTATCCTCCACACGAACTTCCCAGGACATTACAACTTCAACATGTAAGAGTTTTGACTTTGTATTACTTTAGCTGGGTTCAAGCAATTGGCCGAATTTAATTCTCTCAGACTCAAAACATTGCCAAAGGCAAACTCTGCGAGTTTTTACAACCTGAATTTCAAGAAAAAAACTTAACGGAAGAAGCTTTATATATCCGCATAGTTTGTTCTTTTGTGTGCTGACCTTGCCGCCTTTTTAGCTAACTTTACCAATTTAAAACAGCTTTACACAATAAGAAGATAAATACGAAACAGTCACAATTCAAAGCTTTAAAACTCTAAGGTCACTTTAAACACATAAAATTTAAAAACCACTTAATGAATACATTCAAACATCTGTCACACTGTAACAGGTATCACAGATGTGAGTTCAAGATTCTTATTCACGGTGGAGTAAAAGGTAAGTTTACTTTGAGGCGTTGTCAACTTTTTAGGCAGAGCAAGCAATTTTGACTTTCATCTTAAGCAATCTTCAAACCATCAATTGTTAGAGGACTACATTAGTAAGAGAACACGATTTCTTTATTGATGATTAAAATGAGCTACTACCCCCATATTTCTTCGCGCCTTAGATGCTATAATTATACATAACAAAGATAGCTAAGTTGTAAGCTTGTGTGTATACAAAGGGTTCTTCTTAATCGCAAAAAGAGGAAAGAATTCGTGTGCAACAACGTCCTTCATCGTCACGCTTTTCAGGAAACTAGTCATTCTAGTCTTGAACGTTGTTAAAATTGCCTTCCATCAGCAAACACGTTCTAAAATTATTTAAACGATCCAAAAACCTAAACGATCCTTACGGACCCTGCCAATTAGTGAAAGCGCTACAACTTACGAACAGTATATGTTAAGAATCTAAAATGTTTACTACAGTTTTTTTGCACGTACAGATTGTGTAAATTTTCCTTGAGTCTGGTTTTGCCCTCTTTATTTAGATCCATCTCAAGATGATACCCCATTTAATGCTACTCCTTGTACCAAGGTTAGTAAAGAACAAATTCATTCTTCAATTGTTTTATGGTAGTTCGTGGTAGTAGCAGTAAATGCAATATTGCAAATACTAACAATAGCTGTCAAGCAAACTCCAAACACTGGAGCTTTTAACCTAAAACTGAAACAGCATTTACGTCCAAAACAGTTCCAATTTTCTATTTAAATCACACTCATCGGTCCTGACTTCCTCTCTGCTGTTCTTTTTTTCTCCTTTTCCATCTCTTTTTTGCTGCCGTTCTTGCTTTCCCATTATTACATTTATTCCTATATTTGTGTGTATACTTTTTCTCTTATTATTGTATCTTTTGCCTTCCATTATTATAAACTTTTTCTGTGTATATAGCTGTATTTCCTTTTTATTACGGCCATGTGTTTGTTGCTTAGTGAGAGCTACGTTCAAAAATTACAACCTAAGTTAGGTTTTTGAGTTAAACACCAGACAATTTAGTTGTAATTTTTGAGCGTAACGGTTTTTTAACCCTTCAAATCAATATACCTTTGTTTCCTTTTTTCCAAGAAAACTTTCACAATAACTTTTAAAATGTAAAATAGCAACAAAAAAAAATGCGAAAAAGGTATTTTATTGTATTACAAGCTTTTTTTAATAAGAACCAGTAGATTTGACTGAGCCTTGGCATGTTCTAAGTTTTCCCGTATATTTGCTGAAAATTCTTGGCAAATCTGAACCTCGTTGTTCTTATAAATTTGTTCTTATATAAAAAGCGTGTACTATTTTGTACAAATAACGGCAGCAGCAACAGTAGTAGAACCTACTGGTAATGGTAACTAAAGCTGTACAATTCTTTTCAATAATACACTCACTCTTGCGTGTTGCAGTGGGACAGTATACAAGACTACCTTGGGAAACCAGCTGAAGCTCCCGTTGTGCTCAACAGGTGCGTGTAGTCACTCTATATCGAGATTTTAAGACCCGACCTGGGCATGGCGTTACACAACTTGCCACAGAACCAACAACTGATGATAATTTGTATTTCATTCCATTCGCGTATGGCAACGGCTTCTGCCATAGTATTACTCCATTGAGGCATAGGTGTGACAGAAACTTGAGTTCTAAATGACTCTATTTTACCTGATTTCCTAAAGTTAAAGCTTTTGGATTCATCGCTTTAGTATTCCTTATTAGAGGAGAGCAGGCCGAATATCGTCTTAAAATCAGAATCGATTGCGCTCAGATGTTTAGTAAAGAGGGTAAAACTAAGAGAATGTGAACTCAGCCAATTAGTAACAGCAAGAAATAAGTAATAAAGTGATCATTTTGTGGCGTACTGTTTTTCCAGGTCATCTTCTACAAATACCACCAATCCATTTGGCTCAACCTTCTGCTACGATCTTCAGCACATGATTTTTGAGGTAAGTAGTACTTTTAGAATTCAGTTTTTGGATTGGCAAAGAGAAATCTTCTCATTTGATGCCTGCTGGTTCAACTCTCTCGTGGTTCAGTGCACCGCGAATTTGCAGTCTTTTTGGTGCTTGGATAAAAAGGCGGGAAAATATTGAAAGAAGGAACTGATTTTAAATGGTCATTTTTCACTTTGCTTGAACGGAAGTCTGTCTTCGATGCGGGAGTGGTTCTCATGGTTCGAGTGAACCCCGAACCCTCTAAACCCAAGACAAAAACCCATAAAACATGCTGATTTTTACGAAGGCAGTAGCATGTTGCCTGTTTAAGTATGTGATTATCGATCCCATCTGAAGTCGTCCCAAACTCTCCATGTTAAATCCTGCTTCCGTCACAGAAGGCGTGGGCCTTGAAAGGTGATGGATCCGGCTTCCTTATAAACTAGTCTCTGACCCCCCTCCAAAAAGTGCGGAAGAACCACTACGTTTTGAAAGCAGAAGCAAACGGTACCTCGAGTTTATAAGAAAGTAGTATCAATCACTGCGGTAACCTAAATTTGTAACTCGTTATTATCATCATCATCATCAATATCAGTATTATTATTATTATTATTATTATTATTACTATTAATTTTATTATTGTTATTGACTTATCGTATATCTTTTGGCTAAAAGGTGATGCCAAACAATCAGATTGCTTCAGTGACTCTTTACCCTCGGACCGTACGAGACAACAGAGAAAGATGAACTCTGGCGGTGGATAACTGCACTTCAACAAAACGGCAGCCATTATTGCTCATTATTGAACTGTTTAGAAGTTTATATTCCCATCAATGTACTTTCCGAGTTGCAGTGGCTCTCTCGTTAAGCGTCAGAGAACCTCTGACTAAAGAATGTACATTGCAGAGCTGAAATCCGATTCAAAAGGTTAAGAACTATGTTCTCGAATGCAATTTTAATAATTTCAAGTGTTGATATTTAAAAATAATTTTTAACTATTAATACACTTAATCTCATGGATGTAAATACAGAGAAATTTCTAGTTAAGCGAAACTGTAATACAAACTTAATATAATTGGAATTGTGTTTTGATATGTAGCTATGAAGGTGTTTTGTAGCAAAAAATGCTACATTTTCATACATCTGCTGTAGGATTACTGTTTTACTGAAGTTTAGACAAGAGAACTGAAGTACGTGTCATTGTTCACGGCGATTTGAAAGCAATGAGCTACTTTGTATCCACAACAGCAATAAAGTTTACCAAACCAGAACTGTTTCCTCCACTCTTGAGGCGTAGTGAAACAACTACCCGGTGTATCGCTCGACCAAACGGTAATACTAACAATAATATTAATAATAACTGGATCAGTTAGAAGCGTTCGAATGTTGTAACGGCTAAGCAATTGTTTGTTCAGTCTTTATTGAACCATTCTTTACAGCTTGTAGAGTAGTGATTTAAAAATGGTGTACTATTTTATCCTAAACTACAAAGTTTCTAAGGTACAAAAGTGAAAAAGCTAAATACAAGTTTCTAAAACTATCATACTTCGATTTTTCTATTATAAACTTCTTGTTGTGTCGGCATTATTATGGCAGACAGCAAATTGTCTGTCTGTCTGTCATCATATTGATGCCACTAGACAAGCGATTGAGCTATTCAAAATGTTGGTCTTGAATCAAGGGGCAACTAGTTTATTCTTTCCCCCCACATCTTGGACCGACTAGATTTTCATTATCAAGGTCGGCAAATACTGTTGAGGTATACTTTAAATACTGACATTTTTTAACTAAAACGTCTGGCAGCGATACTAACATCTTACTACATGACAAAGATACTTCGCACGTTGACTGGTTCTCGAGCGGTCCGGATTCCCCGTTAATGCCCTCAGGCTTTACGGAATAAAAAGACCTACGCGCACGTATACCGGCGATGTGCCAAGTAAAGAACGTCCGCTTGCACGGTGTTAAAAATGCCATATAATAAAATACTTATTAACCTTGAACGTTCGGTCTTTACGGGAATTAACAAACTTCGGCCTTGACATATTGACCTTGCTATCGCCCGGTCGGTACAGCAAGACCTCCGTTTGATATTTCCCGTGCAGACCTCACTCTCGGGTAAAAAGTAGTTATTACTATGCGCGTGGAAAATGCCCCACCCATCCCTCCTTTAGGGTTGGAATCAATATTGGCGTGAGATTTGGATTATAGGAGGGGGTGGGTGGAGGGTTTCTCAGAAACCAGGACTGATCCGAAAGGGCAATAGTAATCGGTTCCTCTATAAGTGGAAATATTTACACATGTGAGAAAAATTAATTAGCTGATCTAGGTCATATATATACACATATTATACTTAACGTTCTCTTAATTAAAGGTTCAGAAATTCTATATTTCATTTGGTAAGTGAGATGACGTGGTAGTTGGCTTTTGCAGTTTGCTCTCAAAGTTCTTCAATAAATAAACATGTTTCCACTTGTTAAAAATCTTCGTTCTTACAATGATCCTATGATATACGCCAGGCTGAGAGCTTTAGGGTCAGCGGCATACACCTGTAATTACTCAAGATGCCCGAGCTTTAGTCATGGACAACATTCTTCCATCACAACGGCGTTAAATATTACTGTAATGACCCCAGAGTTTTAATTTGCGGTAGTATGTACTTCCAACAACGTCCACGCCTGTTGGTATTGCATTCTGACTCATGCTGAAGTGAGAAAACGAGAAACCAAATTAGCTTCATTAAAGCTGCTACAAAAAATCAACATCTTCCCAATTAATCATCGCCAAGGTTTTTCAAAATATTTGTGAACCTGCAATGACTAATCTACTATGTCGCTACGATTCAAAAGTTTGATTCTTCAAAAGACATCGGCATACTATGACGCAATTGTGCGAGAGTTTCGACAAAAGGTGAAATGTCCCTTAAAGATGACAGAAGCATCGACCAAGGTAGTGCTAAGCCCCACAACCAAGTGACTCCATGTCGATAACTATTCACCTTAAGGTCCCTTTTGCGTGTGTCTGTATTCTAAATTGATGTATATGAAACAAAAGTGACTCCTCAGCCACTGGCCAGAGAGGGAAAGTTATGGAACTCACTAGATTTCCTGCAGCATAGGATGGCCATTGGCAGCATCCATCAGCAACTGAAATGTGTCAGTTGTGAACCTGACGTAACATCTGCTGCCCTCGGGCACTCTGCCAAAAAACTGCTCCCAAGTGGGTGGTTCCCCTGTGGCGTCACCTGACACTTCACCAAATGCAGTAGGGGCTGAAGAGCAAGAAACCAAACGAGTTTCTCTGTTTAACTTTATGAATGACACAGTTCTTAATTTAAAAAAATGATGAACACATTAGCTTCAACAGCTTTATTTAGTTGTCAACTAATTCACCTTTTTCAAGGCAGAAAACAGCAGTTTCCATATCTGTAGGGAGTTTTGAAGAATAAACAAGTGGTGCCTGTCGCTTATTGGTGAAACATTTAGAACAATGTTTACATTGTACTAAAGTAAGCGTCTTCTTTGGAATGTAGCTCATTCTGGAAAGTTACTTCCATACATTTAATTTAACGTTTACAATTGAGTTTCACAGGGTTCGTAATTTATTCGACCTCGTGAAACTCCATGGCTTTCCATGACCCAAATTTTCATTTTCCATGACTTTCCATGACCCAAAGATACATCGTAGAGATTCAAAAAAGCCAAAGCGCTTCTTAGAAATAGTATGTTGTAGCTATGATCTAAGGTCGAGGAGCCCACCGTTCGACTTTGCGACCTGCACTGTTTCTGTATTTGAAGCAGCAGTTGAATAGTTTAGCAATTCTTGGAAAAATAATATAGAGTTGCACCCAACTAATATATTTAAGAATGTTTTGCTTCCATAATAAGGTGTTTGCTCCTAATTAAGTAACTACAGAATCTAAGTCCGCTATTTAAGGAAAAATCCATTACAAAAACTATTGGCGAGGAAGCAATCCTAGACTTTGGAACAACTTAACTAGAGAACTCCCATCTGCCTCGAATTTTTAAATAACAAATACAAATACACCTTTTTAAAACTTCTTTAAGCTTACTTGTAAATAAATATAAAATTTTAACTTTGTATTTAGTTTTTGGTTAGTTTTAAACGTTGTAACTAATTGTAAAAAACGGTATTCTTTTAAATTTAAGATAAGTATCATGCAGCGCTTTGTTCGGTAAGCGAATCAGCGCTCTATACATAAAACACGTAAGAATTCCTTTCTTTTGATTGGTGCTCATGAACCGTCTATCTCTTTTTCGTCAATGAGCGTAATGTTGGTGGTCTCGCTTTCCAAAGTTTTTCGAAGAAAACCTTGCAGATTTCATTAAAATAAAAACACACAACACAAAGGGTGAATGATAAAACAGTTACTGACTCGATTGTCAAAATATTGCAATTTTGTCAAGGTCTCGCAAATCAATTGCTTGACACGCACAAATCACGACATTTTGCACAACCTTGTCCAATAATTGTTTTAACTATTATTACTATTACAATGATGATGACGATGATGATGATGATGATACGACTGCCTTATTTTTTACTTGATTATCACTCACCCAGTTGCTCTGCGTTACCGTAGACCACTGGTAGATCAACAGAGCTGTCGGACATCTTTGAGTCGTTTTCATCGCGGTGCTTCACTGGTGCCCCAACCATCAACTTTTTGAGGTTAGGTAGCACAACTAGGATGGGAACCAAACAGACGAACCCTTCCTCCCTGATTACATTCCCCTTGATGCTGAGGCACTCAAGCTGAGGAAGGGCGGGAAGAGAGAGCGCCAACACTTCCAAGCCTTGTTCAGTAATCAGGTTGTATGCCAGCAGGAGCTTTTCCAGGGCTGGAAGATGTGGCAATACCGCAGCAAGTTTCTCGGTCCCTCGGTCCGAGACAATGTTGCAGTTCAATGAAAGAACCCTTAAAGTGTGAATACATTTGATTGCATCCAAAAGGAAACCAATGCCATCACAACTGATTCTGTTCCCGTCAAGTAAGAGTTCTTGTAAAACCCTTAAGTCTGGCAATGATTTGGACAAACTCTGAACTCCTCTGTCGCCAAACACATTTCCTGATAGATCTAGGTGTACGAGCTTAGTAGCATAATGAACACACTCCCCAACATGTGTACCATCAGACAGAACATTTCCATTTAAATTGAGAGAAATCAGTTCTTGGAGATTCTCAAATGCTTTGCCAAGGGATCTGAAAATAACTGCTGATGCCTGCCTAGAATTTGATGTAAATAAGTTGTTATTCTCCAAATTCAACACCTGGAGGTGAGGAACAGTCAGTGGAAGTCCTTCAGAAAGCACTTGGATACCATCTGCTCCAATCCCTAATTGATTACCTAGACTCAGATGAATTAGCTGAGGTACATGCTTAAGGTTAATACAAAAACTGACCATTGCCTTTGAAGTAAGCCTGTTACCGGCTATGCGAAGCTCTCGCAAGTGCGGTACACTCTTGAGCCTACTAAATATCTCCTTCATTCCTTCGTCGCCAATGCTGTTGTAACTGAAATCGAGGTACAATAACTTAGGACAATGATTTAAGATTTTGGCAAAATCTCTTGCACTCTCTTGCCCGATGTAGTTTGCACTGAAGGTCAATTTCTCAAGGGATAAGTTCTGCTCTAGGCAAGCAATGAAAGCTTGCACTCCTTCGTTCCCAATCATATTCTGATTCATGACAATTTCTTTCAAGTGTGGCAGCATGGGAAGGGCTCTTGCAAATATTGATATCGTCCGCCGGTCAATATTGCAGTGTTCCAACATGAATGATCTCACATTGGGGTTGTTCTGCAAAAAGAAAACCATTGATCGGACTCCATAAGCGGAGACGTCTCGTGCACTGGCCCTCACCACTCCATCTGGAATTAAGCTTTGCAGCAAATACGCCAGGTGGCCTTGCTGTGACTCGAATAAGGAAGACATACAAGCCTGGAAGAAGCTTTGTCTTGTTTCATCGTCGTTCACCCTCATGCTTCCTTCTGAGAGAAGAAGCTTCAAAAAAGGTCCGAACGTATCTCCCAAGAATCCTGGCACAAATGCAAACAGAATGTTCCCTGTAAACAACAAGGTAAACCAATGCTTCAGTAATGACAAACAGAAAAGTACCAAATATAAGCTTGACTTCTTTTAGTAAGCTTTTTCAGTTTTTCAATTTATAAAAAAACAAGACCATTTGACCGGTTTGGGTACAATCTATAACACAAAAAGGATGCAAGGTTAGTGTAAAATTTGATGGAACTTGTTGAAGGCTACATAAACGTGATATTCAGTTGAAAAGGGTTAACTTTTGTGACTTTTTTAAATTCCATCATGACTTTGAAATCATCTGTCCAAAACGCCCTACCAGTAAAATTTTAAATAAATCCACCACCTTGCTGCTGTTATTAGTTCATGTGTACGCAAGTGGTTTTTTAAAATACGTTTTTGCTTACTTTAGGTTCCATCTTCGTTTTTATACATATTTATCGTCATAGCTTTTTTACAAGGGCACACTTGGTTTGGAGCCTTGCTCTGTTGTATGTCCCGTGCCACACTATGGCTAGAGCATTATAAACAACTAAATTCATGTAAATTGACTTTGATCCTAGACCTTGATCTTTAAAAGTTTTCCATGACCTAACTTTGACCATCTCTCTAGTGTAGATACCAAAAACGTTTCTCGGTTTCAGCCTTTTCCAGCACAACTTCAAAACTTTTTATGTTTTCCACGATCTGTATGAAATCTCTTGAACAACTAAGTTGGTTACACCAGTTCAGACGGTCTTACTTCAAAAACTCCAAAGATAACTGATCTGCTTTCCATGTGAAAACTCGCGTGATTTCCACCGATGTCGTTATTTGTCTAATGAACGAAACAACAAACATTAGGTGATGTGTAACTGTCTTATCAACCATTTCGAACATTCTGAAAATTGCTTGTAATGCCGCCAGTCACGAATTTGAATAATTTGATTTTGAAACTTACCTTCAATTTCCGCTGATAAACATCTCATGACAAGTGCACTTACTTCTTCAAACTCTTCTTGATTAATGAGCGCCGATTTTATTCTTGTGCTCAGCCAAAAGGCAGCAAAGAATTCTTGGAAACTTTTGTGCAGAAACCGACACTTCTGGATGGGCTTAAGTTTGGAAGCACTGGTTTCTTTTGAGAGAAAACCTAGTTCCAGGAAACCTTTGTCTGAACAGAGCTTCTCAACTTCTTTCATATCAAAGATCAGTTTATCATTAAACAGACCATTCAGTGCAAGCTCTCCAAGTGACAGCAAGCTTTTCATCAAGTCCTCTGGAATTTCTTCAAGACTAGTGATAGAGTCAACGTCCAAATCGTCATCTTCACTCAAGTTCTTTGTGTAGTATCGCTTTACTAACGAAAGTGTGAGTTCAATGAACAATCCGCTCATTGTTGACTGCAAAGCAGCATGAGGCATCTCTTCCCACAATGCACAGAGAAGCATGGCGGTGAGTGGAATCTTAGCCACGTCCTCCGTTACTGGATTCACTTCCAGCTCTGTTATCAGACTTTCTGCATTTGTAGGGTCGTCTTGGAAGTATTTGTTGATAAATTCATGGACATTACCAGTGCTGAAACCAACAATCTCAAGGCGAGAGTCTGCAAACCTGTGGATCTTGGATACCTTACCAGGTCTAGAGGTTAGCAGTATGGTGGAATTCCTGAGGAGCTTACGAGAAAAAAGATCCAAAATATCCCGCGAGTGGGTAGGACTTATTTCATCATAACCATCGAGGATGAGCAAGGTCCTTTCTTGATGAGCTGTCAGAAACTCAAAAACTTGTTTTTCATTCAGAACAAAATCTCTTGGGAAAAGCTGTTCAAATATTGCTTCCTTTAGGCTCCCCTTGATCTGCTTCAGTTCCAACAAACAGACGACCTGGTTAGAATAGAGAATAACAGGGACATGAATGGACCATTGCCATCCTGGTTTGAGGGTCATTGCAGCACAAATTACAGCAAATGTATGGGGAATTGTTCAACTTTCAACAGTTGAAACTTGCGGGGCTCATCTAAGTATAGAGTCTTACAACAGAAATCTGTTTTACACGGCAAAAAAGGAAAATATAGTCAAAGCAATATATATATGTAACTACATACTGGTACCTAAGAAAGTACAAGAAATAGATTTTTGAACAAGTTAGCTGAAGCTAACAGCTACCTCCATTTGTATTTTCTTTTTAAACAATACAACAATTGGCCAATTTCACGATATGTGTCGGCTTTCTTATTTAGTTTTCTGCCCAAAGCATACAATATACAAGGTCATAAGTAGCTTTGTATGTTTGGGGGATGGGGCAATAACAGTTTTGAAGCATTAAAATGCTTTTACTGGCATTTTTGAAATGACTTTTTAAAAAAACTCAGTGGAAGCCTTTTTACCTAGAACACATGTCAGGCCCAACCCGTTAAGTCAGGCCCAACCCGTACTGAAAAATCAGCGGGTTTAATAAACTTGAAATGCCGCATTTCAAGATCAATAGGCCCTTATTGATCTTGAAATGGTGCATTTCAAGATCAATAACGTTTTATTAATCTTGAAACGCACCATTTCAAATTGCCTCTGCAGCCCCCTGGTTGGTATGGGGACTGATGTAGCTTGCACATTCAGCATTCGACAAGGCGAGGCTAATGCCGGTACAAAAATAAATGTATGTACCATAGCCACAGTGATTTGATCCAAGCCGGTAAAGACACACACTAAAACAGTCAGGGATTATGGCATTATGCGCTGGTGCGGACCCGCATAATCGGCCATCCTCCGCATAATCCCGCATAATTTGTCA